>SMDT01000803.1:0-136921 GCA_005392925.1 Aquilaria sinensis
ATGCAATGTGAATATGTGTGTGATGGTTGGACCAATATGCATGTATTTACATAGTGCCCAAGAGGGCCACTTGGGTATGCACACTCAGGGTAGTGTTCTGATGGCCTACAGAACATTACCAATCTTGGGAGTCTAAATGCACAGTTTTGGCACCATAACTGGACTACCCCGGAGTGGGTAACAGAAAGTGTTACCCACTCCAGGGTAGCCCAGTTATGGTGCCAGAACTGTGCATTTAGACTCCCAGGATTGGTAATGTTCTGTAGGCCATCAGAATACTACCGTTAGTGTGCATACCCAAGTGGCCCTCTTGGGCACTATGTAAATACATGCATATTGGTTCAACCATCACACACATATTCACATTTCATGCACACCTTGGCAGCAAAGAAGGAAAACACTAGCACAAGTCTTAGTTTTGGCTTCCACACATTAGGCAATCTTGTTAAGTTCTAGTGGCCAGCTACTGCACCTGTAACTTACACTAATAAACTGTATAATTATAGCCTCATAACCCCCTGTTTTCTTTGATCCATTATGAATTGGAGACTTAGATCAAACCAAGGAATTTTTTTTTACATCAGTAGCCCACCTATGGACCAAGTTATGGATTTTTAAAGTTGGTTACGAAATTCTGACCAAATAAACAGTAACTCAGCCAATTTTGGCAACATCATATCTTTGGCTACAGGGCTCCGAATCCAGAAATTCCAAAGCCCAGTTAACCCTACAGATGTCCTCTAGGTGTGGTCAATATTTGATGCCAATATTCATTCTAAAAATGGAGATATTAAACTTTAGGTCCAGAGTCGAAATTCTGGCAACTTTTGGACCATTTTGCCCATACAATTTTTCCAAACCATGCAAACACTTCATTCAGAAGGGGAAAGCCCTCCAAGGCTATACCATATATGTCCATTACACATAGGAATTACATTACCTTTCTTTTAACAACTTTATGTGGTCAAAACAGAATTTACAAGTAAGCAGCCCATCATTCACACTTAGGCATATTTGCACCACATCACTTACATAGCCAAAACATTACTCAAATGTTCACATACTTGTCTCATTTTACATACAATACATGTACATGCATACATGCACTACAATATGGTCTTAACTCAGCTAAATACGCACCCTAGGTTACAGGAGGTCCTGAGACACAATGGACTCCAAAAAAAGGATGCAGGACAGCTGCTGCACAACACAATAAGTACCACCATTAAAAATACCAAATGTGCTCCTAAAATCACCAAAATTTCCCGATCAAAACTAGAAATATGGAAGTTCATGCACCTGAAATTTCAGATCAAAACTCAAACCAAAAAGGTTAGTTTGAATGTGATCTTTCTGCTGGACCTGAAATGACAGAATTGAGGGGAGTAAGTTTCATTGAGAAACTTAGTAAGGGTAGCACTTGGATTCACTAGGCAATGTAACCATCATTAAAACCTGAATCCAAAGACACTAAAACAAAAAAACCACAATCCATATATACAAGATATAGCAACCAAATGCAGCAGCCAAACACAAACAACAAACACATGAAATGTGGCAGCAACATATACCATAGGTTAGTCCATAAAACATGTAATAAACTTAACCAAATCACTATGGAAGCCCTCCTCAAGCTAATGCTTGGTCTTAGGAGGATTTTAACACTAGTTAGTACTAAATTTTGGGCCCTAGAAACCCAGAAATTCGCTGCCATCACTGTGCACTTCACACTAGCTCACAAAACCTTCAATAAGTGCACTCCCCTTACTAAGCTTGGTTCATCAAGCTCATGGCTCTCTTCCAAGCTTAGCCCTGGCTCCATGGTTGCTTGAAAATACAGAAAACAACCCATGAGAGCAAGAGAACCCTTGCCTTGATGGGTATGCTGAAATTGGAGCTTGATCCTACGTGCACTCAAGCAATAACACCAAATAGCTTCCAATTGTGCTTCCTTGACTTCAATTGCAAGTAGTTTTGAGTTTGAAGGTATGGTGGCTATGGAGGAAGTGTGGAGGAGAGGGCTGGCTTTCTTTTTTCTGGTGGAGGCCGAAATTTAGAGAGCAAAGGTGGTCTTGACTACTTAAATAGTCAAAAGTACACTAAACACACTTAAGTAGTCTTAACCTTGTCTTATGTCATTTTCCTTGCTACAAGACTATGGTTTCTTAGTCTTAATCTCTTGGCCCACATTTGACCATCCTTATCATTCTTTAGCAGCCCTCCTTATGTGGGATAACCGAACAAAACTTCCATTTGAATTAAGTCATAGACATACACATCTTAATGCCTACATTCGGACACTTAGGTCCTTTATGCCTTTTTGTGTTTTCTTTGTCCTTAGTTGTCTTCCATAAGCAATTTGGTCCTCCAACAGCACTTTCATACCATTCATATCCTTCCCATAACTCTCCAAATCTCTTTTGTGAAAGTTTTGCAATTAAGTACCCAAATTTTCAAAATCTTACAAAAAAGTCCATAGGTTGCTTGACAAACAAGCAATCCTTAAGGATTTTCTTGGGGGCCAAGTTACCAACTTGGAACACGTTTAAGGAGGTGTTGATCATACCTTTTACCCCCTACTTCAAACACTATGGTGAGAATTACACAATATAATGGTTTTTAGCCATTATGACACACTTGTAATTCTCCCATTTTATGAGGTGGTAACAGAAAGTCTCTGCTCTAGGCTCACCATGTTGCACAACGAAGATGCAGAAGGGCATCAGACATGTTCATGAGCTCGTGCATGAAATATGACAAGCTTAACAAGATCGCCGAGGAAGAATTGGCCAAGCTTTGCCAGGAAGTGCTAAAGCTTGACCTTTTATGGCCTTTCTCACTTCATATACGATGTCGTATTTACCAAGCTCGATACACCATTTTGACAGTCCGCCGGAATTATCCACCTTTTTCATGACATCCCAAAGAGGTAGGTTACTTTGGACTGTGGTATAATGTCTTGGAAATAAGGCCGGAGCCTCTTACATTCTGTGACTAAGTTGTAGATGGCCTTTTGCAATAGAGGGTGCCTGACTTCAGGACCATGCAAGGATTTACTGGCATAATATACCAGCCACTGTTTTCCTCCTTCCCTCACTAGTTCCGAACCTACTGCTTTGTTAGTGACTGCAAGGTAAAGGATGAAAGGCTCTCCTTCATGTGGTTGCGTTTGAGTTCATCCCAAGCCTTTTGGCACTCTTCGTTCCAAGAATGTTCCTTAGGGCCGAAGTTGCCTTCATTTTTTGCTCCTTTGGTGAGCACTTTACAGAATGGCCAACACTGATCTCCATATCTAGAGATGAATCTGCTAAGGGCCATAATTTGTCTTGTCAGGCTCTACACATCCTTGGTAGTTATAGGAGTTCAGAATTCCAGTAAAGCCTTAACCTTTTTCTAGATTGGCATCAATACCTCTTTCAGTTACCATAAACCCAAGGAATTTGCCAGCAGTCACTCCAAACACACACCTTTTGAGGTTAAGACGGATTCCAAATTTCCAAAGTTGGTGGAATGTTTCCCCTAAGTCTATGATATTACTACTAGGTATTTTACTCTTAACTATCATATCGTCGATGTATACTTCCATATTTCTACCAATTTAGGATCTGAACACCCTGTTCATCAGCCTTTGATATATGGCTCCTACATTTTTAAGGCCGAAAGACATTCTAATGTAATAGTAGGTCCCGACTTCATAATGATGGCAGTTTTTTCCTTGTCTTCAGGATCCATTAAAAGCTTGTGATATTCACTAAAAGCATTGAGGAAGCTAAGTAGACCATAATCACCAGTGGAGTCTACAAATTGGTCTATTGATAGTAGAGGATATGAGTCCTTTAGACAAGCATCATTAATATTTTGAAAGTTGACGCACATTCAGAGTTATCCTTCCCTTTCTTTGTGGCAACAACAACGTTGCTAAGCCATTCGGGGTACTTGACCTCCCTTATTATGCCTACTTCTATTAGTCATTAGACTTTGGTTTTAATGAAATTGTTCTTATGCACCGAGAGACTATGTTTTTTTGTTAAACAGGCTTAACCTCTAGGTGTACTTTAAGGCCGTACTAAATTATACCTGGGTCTACTTCGGGCATATCCTTCGGACAATAAGCAAATAGATCTTTGTTCATTAATAGAAGGGATACAAGTTTTTCCTTGTCACCTTCGGCCAGTTTTTTCCCTACTCGGGTACTTCAGCCAGGGAGAAGTTCTACATCATCTGTTTCTATCTTTTCAAGATCTCTTCTTTATCTTTTTATCACATCTTTGCCGGTCACACTCTTCTTTCCCGAATTCTATATCTAAAGTTTCACCAAACTCTGTCTTGCTCTAACAAATACCTTCCTTACTTCAGCTTGATCAATGAGTATTTTTGGATCACCCTCATTTGCCTCGAATGTTACAGTTAGGTATTTCACTTCTGGTTTAATGTGAAGGTTGCCTTATATTTGTCTTTCAAGTTTGGCATTATATGAGGATAGGACATCTATGATGATGAATGTTGCCATAGTGGAAGCAAAGAGTTCTTCCTTGGTCTGGGCCAAGGTACCCCTTAACATCAGGGGTAGATCAATCCACCCGAGTATTGGGAGTTCCAAGTGACCAACGCCGAAGGTAGGCGAGTTAACAGGTTTAAGATCATTTTGGAAATACCCAAGTTTGACAACAAGTGGGAGAACATGACATTAGCATTCAATCCATCATCAATGAGCACTCTCTTCACATCCCAATTTTTTATCCTTGCCATGATTAGAAGATGATCATCATGTGGGAATTTCACAAATGACACATCACTTTAGGCCAAGTTGTTCATTGGGTTGTCAAACTCTATCATTGTGATCTCCCTCACAGTCCTTTTTCTTTTAGCTGAGGTTAATCTAGTGGTTATGGTGTGGACAACGCTGGCTGAAGGTGGGGGTGCTTTATAGGGCTTCGATTAGTTTGACGCCTATCAAAGTAGTACTCCTCATCTTCCCCTTTCCTCTCTTCTTTTACTTTTTCCTGGGCCTTAGGCGACAACGTTGGTAACTAGTGACAAAGTTGACCTTGTTTGATTAAGGACTTAATGTACTTTCTAAATTGGAAGCAATCCTTGATATCGTGCCCGTGGTCCCGGTGAAATTGGTAGTACTTATTCATGTTCTTTCTGTTGTCCAAGGTCATGGCCTTCGGGCATTTGACTGAAGTTCCTTGCCTTTCCAAGGCCATAAGGATATTCAACCTTAAAGTGTTAAAGAGGGTGAATGCCGTTGGCTTTCTTCCCCTGGATTTTCGAGGTCTGCCTTCTCCCTCAGATTGATATCGTGGTTGGTGACTATTGCCTTTAGAATGGTGATGATAAGACCTTGGACCTTCCATTCTCAGTTCTTCTGTTGTCATATGTTGCTCCGTGCTTCAGTAAAATTCACCGAGGGTGTTAAGGGGATCTTTTGTGAACTTGTAGAAAAGCTGTGAGTCCCTCCTTAGTCCTCTGATCATTTTGAGGATTCAGATGTCAGGGGGGAAGTCCTGAATACTAATTACTTCTCCGTTGAAACTCTCGACATAGCCCTGAATGGTATCCCCATTCTTTTGGACTTTATCGAACATTTGGATGGACATGTTCACCGTTGGCTTGGTCCAAATGAATTATTGGGTGAAGGCGGTAAATAGTTCTTGGAAGCCCCTTATAGTCCCTAGACCCAATAAGTTGTACCATGCAGTTGCTGGCCCTGATAAGGTGACCTTGAAGCACTTGTAGAGGCTGGTGTCATTGACTTCATGCAACACCATGCTCCCTCTGTATTTTGTTAAATGGGCCTAAGGGTCACTTTGCCCATCACACATTACCAAGTATATTGCTCGAAAGTCATTGGGCATGGGGGCTTCCACTATTGTGCTAATAAAGGGGGACTCCTTTCCAGTGAAGGTCTTCAGTAACCTCAACCAAACTGGTTTTCTGGAGACCTATTTCTCCACCTTATCTAACGTTTCCAAAATTCTTTCCATCAGGATGAAAGTACTATCCTCTCTTCATTGCTTGGCAGCCACGGGCATGGCAGAATAATGCCTTCTTCTCGGTCAATAATTTCGACGCCGTGGTGAAAGGGACTTCTCTAGCGGAGAAGGGCTCCGGCGGTGGGAGGTCCTTGGTTCTTTTGATCTGGGCCTTGCCACATACCACCCACGAGATGGAGGGTTCTCTGTCAAGAACTCCCTATGGAAACTCTTATTCGGGGAACTCTGACAAGATGACCGGCACCCCTTCTAGGTGCACCTCTAGTGAAGGGGCCCTAAGATGAGAATGTGCACGCGACCACCTTTGGTCTATTTGCTGTGTCATTTCAACTACTATGGAGCACTGGAAGTCATGCAAAAATCCCATGGTAACCATTAGAGGATTCTCATCCTCTGGAAAGGAAGGCTTTGGGGATGCCTGATCATTTGCCGGTGGAGGCTTAGGCACGGAATGCCCTTATCCTTTGAATACTGAGTCTCCATGATGGTGTCTTAGGGATGAGTTCCCACAGATGGTGCCAAAATGATGCTTTAGCACATGTTTGATGTAAGACATGTTGAACCTTCGGTGGACCTTCGCCTAATTAGTAGTTGCAGCACGTGAAAAACAAGGGTTAGGAGTTCCCTGGAGTGTGTTTACGAGGAAGGGATCTCTGACGCCCGAGTCAGTATGTGAAGGGAGAAGTTGTTTAAGAGTATAGAGCAGAAAATGAGTGTACCTTCTTATTTTTTACTTGGGGGCCACCCTTGAGTACTTATAGGAGGCTAAAAGGAGAAGGCTGTTATGCCCAGCATCAGTAGATTAGGACACTTGTGCGGCTAAATTCGATCCGTACCTTCAGAGAGTGGTGTGTACAGTTGGACATAACTAGTTTTGCTCAGAGGCTAGGGGTGTGTTCAAGGTTTCTGTCAGAGATCCTCTAACTATATTTGTCATTTCTCATTAAGACCCCTTCAAGGGTCAGAGATCCCTTCGGACAAGGATTTCCTCGAGGGCAACTGGGGAAAGCCCTTCGGATGGGCGGACCATATTTCGGAGACATTTCTTCTATCAGGGGTGGTAGACATACATTCCCGAGGTTGGTGATGTACACTCCCGAAGAAGGCAGGGAGTCTTTTTCCTGGAGTCGATCATATAGATATTCGAGGGTGGTGTGGAGAATTCTCCCAAGGTTGGTCATGTATCTTTCCAAGGGTAGTGCCAGGTATGCCGATGAGAAGGTGATGTGGGCAATAACCCTTCGGCTATCAGAGGTAGCTTGTGGGGACCTCCAACATAGGATGATGACTACTGGCATACTCTAAAAAGTGAATGGATCCAGTGTCACAACTAAGTATACATTTTATACATAAAGTCATATGCAGTTGTTATAGGTGTGTAAGAAATTACTGAGTATTCATGGAATACACACCCTTTACAATTATGTGTAGGTAACATGAACATGGAGTCTAGTAACCGTAGAATTGTTTGCCTAGAAGGGTCTGATAGCCAAAAGGCTATTACCCTTGGAGATTTCCCAAATTGGGTTGGTGAGCACCATCCTTGGGGAACACATGTGGCCGACCTCGGTAAAAAGGGAAGCCCCCACCATCCTCGGTGTGAACACCACCCTACAACCAAAAGGCCAATGTCTCTGAGATCTGATCACCTAGGCAAAGACCAACTTCAGTCAAGACCTAGCCCCAACCTCAACTACCCTCGATAAGTGATTGGACTGACCTCGGAAAGGGCATGAACAACCACCCTCAGATGGGCGAGCCCACCAACTTCAGAAGTGTATATCCCGATCCTTGACAAAGGAGAATGTCTCCTAAAGGTGCCCCATTCTGTCGAAGGACCTCACCTAACAACACTCGGTGGTAATGTCAGACTGAGGGAGACCTCCCGCCCTCGAAGGAGTTCCATACTTCGAAGGGTTCTAGCTCCCCGAAGAGGTCTTTTGGAGACACGACAAAAATGGTTAAAGAGCCTCTAACACAGAGACCTCGCACACGCCCCTGACCTCTGGCCAGAATGGCCTACAGCCAGCTGGAGGTACTTATCTCCAGAGGTACGAACCACATCCGACCGTACGCGTCTCATGATCTGAGCAGTGTTAGTGTTGTGCCCAAAAAGCCAATCATGAGATGATTGTGTTTTTGCACATTAAGTCATGATATTTTATTGAGGCATTAATCCAACAATTATGTTTGTTGTTTTGTTTCTACGTAAATTAACAAACATAATCGTAACCCTAAAATAATGATATTCTTAAATGTCCCTAGTCTAGCATTATTGTGGAGCGGGTTGCAATAATACATAATGACTAGCATATGTGGAGACTAATATGAGATATGTAGTCTACATATGGGTACAAGTTGGAGAACTTGTGTACTAGACCGACCAACCATGAGAACACTACATGGATCGTTATATGAGTGTCATAAGTGATTCTCATAGTGATCATGGTATATGTAGTCCTTCGACCTAAGATCATCAAGGTTCCCTACATGTGAGTCACATACTCTGATGCTTTCCTTTGTTTCTCGTAACTGAGTGAACTTGAAGGATGTCATTGGGTATGTCACATATCATGCGGAGGGATTTGTATGATCAAGATGGGATTTGTCCCTCCTATGTGATAGCCGAAGGGCTATCGCCTCTATCTGACCCGAACTCGAAGCGTCAGGAAACTCGAGGATACTATTAGCCCCCTGAGGTAGTAAACAGACCGCCTTCGGAGATGAAGAATCAGCTATTGCAAGCCGAAGAGGATCTCCCCAAAGGTGAAACCCTGAATCAGGGAACTCCCCGAACTACGGGCATATTTCCCGAAGGGGCATCGTCCGCGCCGGAGGACGACCTCGTCAGGGACTTCGGGAGTACGGCATGAGCATTTAAGGAGCCTCTGACATGTCGCCCACAGACGTTACAGGACTCCCCAAACGGCGGTCTGACACACCGACGCCATCCAGGTCCCGTCACAACCTGTCTCGGTTCAAGGCTCAAAAAACCTGCCACCGGCTACTTGTCCCCTACGCCCAGAAATTCAGGAAAGATCTGACCAAACACGTGTCATGATCTGAACGGGCTAGATACTCCTATAAATACTAGGAAATAAACCTGGGCAAAGGATGGATCCTTGAGCAGACTCCTTTCCTTGAGAAAACACAAACATGCAAGGCCTTTCTACTTTTCAGTGCGCCTCCTTTATTTTCTTTCAGGACACTGACTTGGGCGTCGGAGGCTCCTCCCCGGAAACACACCCCGGGGACCTTCTGACCCCCTCTTCTGAGCTTTTCAGGCATGCTTCACTGGGCAATCTGGCATTCGGGCGTTCTCCCCCTCAGGAAGTCCCTCCGCAAGTTACAATGTCATTTGACGAAGATGCAGCAGCGAATCATTTGGCGCCGTCTATGGGAACCCGCTCTGAGGTCACCGTCGTTGAAACTCGGCGTTCTAAGGACAAGGGACTCCCGAGGTCCCCGCCCGCGCCTGAGGATCAACCGGCCACTGTGCAAACATTCCCAGGGACTTCTGCGCCCGAGGAAGACCGCCCTCTAGTTATTACTATGAGCTTTCTACGAGACTTTCAACGTTCTGTCGTGGCTAAGATGACACAGCAGATAGACCGAAGGTGGCCACAACAAGCTCAGGCCCAAAGGCCTCCCTCACCAGGACGCCCTCGGGAGAAAAGCCCCAAATCGACCCGTCATAGTTCGGGAAACGGGGACCCACGTGAAGAGTCCTCTATGGAAAACATACCCCTCGGGAAACCGCCTGCGGGACAAACAAGGCCCAAGCGACCCAAAGTCTCGCAGCCAAGGAGTTCATCACCTGAGGCGAGGTCCCTGTCCCCTCGACGTTGAGCTCGCTTCCCGAAGAGGCACCGGCAATCTCCCTTCCCAGAGGAAGAGCCTAACACCACGACCCTTATGGAGAGGATACTAGCGAGACTAGACAGGGTGGAGAAACAGGTAGCCCGCAAACCAGTCTCGGCTAGGCTGTCGGGAACCTTCTGCGAGGATGAGTCCCCGTTCACCCAAACTGTAGTTGCGGCAGCCATGCCAGGCAACTTCAGGGTACCTCGGCTAGAGATCTATGATGGCCGCACTGACAGACAGGCCCATCTGACAAAGTACAGACGCAGCATGATAATGCACGGAGCCGATGATGCTACCTTGTGCAAATGTTTTAAGGTTACCCTCACAGGACCAGCAACTGCGTGGTATAACGCATTGGCTCCAGGAACCATCACGGGGTTCCAGGAGTTATCCACGGCCTTCACCCAGTAATTTATTGGAAGTCGGCCGATGGCGAAAATGCCTGTACAGATGTTCGACATAAAGCAAAGAAATGGAGAAACCATCCATGACTATGTCGAAAGGTTTAACAGGGAAGCTTTGAGCGTCCCGGATTTTCAGCCCGAAATACGCATTCTCGCCATGACACGGGGCCTTCGGAGGGATTCACAGTTGTTTTATGAATTCTCTAAGGACCCCCCAGACACGCTCGGCGAATTTTACCGAAGGGCCGAACAGTACATGACCGCCGAGGAGCTGAGAATGGGTGGGCCGAAGTCCAATCACGCCCGCGCCGAAGGGTCCAACCAGCAAACTCGGCATCCAACCGAACAGGCGGGCCGACCTCGGAGAATGTGGGGAAGGAAACTCCCAGCTTTCTCACCCCTGAACACTACACAAACAAACATCCTCATGACGATGGAAAGGCAAGGGACGCAGATTCGGCGGCCAAGGGCCATGACCGCTGATAACAAGAAAAACATAAAGAAGTTCTGCCAGTTTCACCGCAACCACGGCCATGAAACCGAAGATTGCTTCCAACTGAAGAAGTACATAGAGTTGCTAATAAAATTGGGCCAACTTCGACGATATCTGCGGATACCTTCCCCGAAGGGAAGAAAAGATGAGGAAGAAAAGGCCAAAGATGAGGACTATGACTCTGACAGGCAAAGAAACCGAAGTCCGAAGAGATGCCCTCCACCTCCGGCAGGAGTAATACAAACAATCACGATGGGCCTCCCATCCTCGGAAAGAAAGAGGAAGGCCAGAGAAATAGCAGTCATGGAATATCAGAATCCAACAAAGAAACTGGCCCGCAGGGATGGATCCACCGTCACATTCCCTATGACGATCCGCTGCTGATCGTGGCGAGGATAGGGAACTGGTACATCAAGAGAGTGCTGCTCGACGATGGATCAAACGCTGACGTCCTGTTCTCGCACTTACTACCGAACTTGGGCATATCTAGCAGCAACCTCAAGCCGGTCACCTCGCCTACTTTTGGGGTAGGACCGTCCGAACTGCCTGTCCTCGGATGGATCGATCTCCCCTTGATGATGAAAGGAACTTCGGTTGAAGGGACTGATGAACGTTACGCCTCAACAATGGCGAAGTTTATTGTCATGGATGTCCCTTCATCATACAACGCCATCCTTGGGAGACAGACACAGGGAAATCTACACATTCGCCCTGATGTGAAGTACTTGACTGTCACTTTCACCACCAAGGATGGAGATGCAGAGATCTTCATAGATCAAGGCGAAGTAAGAAAGGTGTTCGTAAAGGCACGAAAAGCTACGGCAAACAACTTCGCACAAATGATGGAGGCAAAGGCGCCAGAGAAGGGCAAGGAAGGAGATCCCGCGAAAGCGGAAATGAAAGCAGTAGAACTTGTCCCAGGTCAATACACCCGAATAGGGAAGAGCTTGGCCGAAGGTGACAAGAAAAAACTTGTATCTTTTCTACTGGAAAATAAAGATCTATTTGCCTACTCGCCGAAAGACATGCCAGGGATAAACCCTGGCGTAATATAGCATAGCCTTAAAGTTAATCTCAAGGCAAAACCTGTCCGGCAAAAGAAACGGAGCATCTCGGTCCATAAAAGTAACTTTGTCAAAACCGAAGTGCAGCGCTTGTTAGAAGCTGGTGTCGTCAGGGAGGTCAAATACCCCGAATGGTTGAGCAACGTGGTTATTGCCATAAAAGAAGGAAGCAGTAAGCTTCGGATGTGCATCGACTTCAGAAACTTGAACGATGCTTGCGCAAAAGACTCATACCCCCTCCCACCGATAGACCAATTGGTAGACTCAACTGCCGAATACGGGCTCCTAAGTTTCTTAGATGCCTTCAGTGGGTATCATCAAATAAGGATGGACCCCGAAGATGAGGAAAAAACCGCCTTCATCATTGAGGGAGGAATATACTGATACGTCAGAATGCCCTTCGGGCTTAAAAACGCAGGAGCCACCTACCAGAGGTTGATGAGCAAGGTCTTTAACGACCGAATAGGCAGAAACATGGAAGTGTATGTCGATGATATGATAGTCAAAAGCAAGCTGCCTGACGACCACGTCGCAGATCTAAAGGAAACTTTCCACTAGCTCAGAGCCTTCGGGATATGTCTCAATCCCGAAAAGTGCATCTTTGGAGTGACCTCAGGAAAATTCCTTGGGTACATGGTTTCAGAAATAGGCATTGATGCTAACCCAGAAAAAATCAAGGCTCTGCTCGAGTTCCGAACTCCTGCCACAATAAAGGATGTGCAGAGACTCACCGGAAGGATAACCTCTCTTAGCAGGTTTATTTCTAGGTATGGAGACAGGTGTCGACCGTTCTTCAAGGTCCTCACTATGGCAACAAAAGAGCAAAGCAACCTCGGAAATAATGATCATCCTTGGAACGAAGACTGCCAAAAAGCCTCGGAAGAACTCAAAATCTACTTAGCCAGCCTGCCCACTCTGCGACAACCTCGCGTGGGAGAGCCCCTTGTGCTATACCTCGCCGTCACAGAAAAGGCTGTGAGCTTGGTCCTTATGAAAGAAGAGGGGCTGAAGCAATGGCCGGTCTATTATGTAAGCAAATCCCTGCATGGCGCCGAAGTCAGGTATCCGTTGTTGCAAAAAGCTATATATGCCTTGGTGCTGGCAGGAAGAAGGCTATGACCATACTTTCAGGCTCACCCTATCATCGTCCGAAGTAGTCTACCACTTCGGGATGTCATAAGGAAGGTTGATCATTCTGGAAGGCTCTCCAAGTGGTGTATAGATCTTGGCAAACACGACATCGCTTATGAACCTCGGAAAGCCATAAAAGCTCAAGCACTGGTAGACTTCATCGCCGAAGTACCCACCACTAAAGACAGCCATCCGGATCCTGGCGAAGGTGATCCCGAATGGACTTTGCATGTTGACGGAGCCTCGGGGTCTGAACACCAGGGAGCTGGCATGATCATTAGGGGTCCTGAAGGCCTAGAAGTGATGAAGGCTATCAAGTTCGGCTTTGACGTCACCAACAATATGGCGGAGTATGAAGCCCTCATAGCAGGATTGCGCCTGGCCAGAAAAATTGGCATAAGAAACCTGAAAGCCCACAGCGATTCTCAGCTGGTAGTACGACAAACGGCAGGAGACTACGGGGCAAAGGAGCCAACCTTGGCAAAGTACCATGAATTGGTGGCAAAACTCATCTGGGAGTTCGACACCGTACGAATAAAAAACGTGCCTCGGCAAGATAATGCCGAGGCAGATTGCTTGGCAAAATCAAAAGCATGCACCGAGGTGCTAAGCCACCCGAGCATCACAGTGCTGGGCATATCAACTTCGGGAAAAGGCTGGAAAGACCCGATAAGAAGATATCTCGCCGACACTACACTCCCCGCAGACCCCAGTGAAGCTGCCAAAATCTGAAGACGCTCCGGCCGATTCTTCCTAATTAGCGAAGAATTATATCGGCAGGGATAAGCAAACCCACTGCAGAGGTGTGTTGGCGAAGAGGATACTGAAATGATCCTCGAAGAAGTACACGAAGGTGCTTGTGGTTCGCACATCGGAACCGACGCCCTTGCAGCAGTAATACATCGCCAAGGATACTTTTGGCCTACCCTGAGGAAGGACGCTAGGCAGTTCATCTGGAAATGCAGCAATTGCCAAAGACACGCAAATATCCAGAGGACACCCTTGGAATTGGTGACTTCGGCTGATTATCCTTGGCCTTTCACAGTCTGGGGCATAGACCTCATTGGGCCGCTCCCAGCAGCCCCCGGAGGCGTAAAATTCTGCGTGGTAGCAGTAGACTATTTCTCAAAATGGGTCGAGGCAGAACCCCTGGCGACTATCTCGGCAAAAGAAGTGCAGAAGTTCATATGGAAAAACATTGTATGCAGATTCGGCATACCGAGGGTACTTGTAGCTGATAATGGGTCCCAATTCACAGATAAAGGATTCCAGGAATTGATCAGTGACCTCGGAACAAAAATGCACTTCGCCCTAGTAGCTCACCCCCAAAGCAATGGGCAGGTAGAAGTATCTAACAGGACCATAAAAGATGGTCTGAAAAAGAGACTCGGGGAAGCAAAAGGAAAATGGCCGGGGGAGCTCCAAAGCGTGTTATGGAGTTACCGAACGACACCCCGAAGAGCTACAGGGGAGACCCCTTTTTCACTCGTCTTCGGTACAAAGGCCATCATCCCAATCGAAGTCGTACGACCGTCGGTACGGGTACAAGTATTTGATGAAAGTGGAAACAACCTCGGCTTAAGAACCAAGCTCGACCTTGTCAGCGAACACAGAGAAATAGCTGAGCTGAGAAGAAAAGCTTTTCAGCAAAGAGTGGCCGCGGCTATAAACTTACGAGCCAGGCCAAAGGAAATCAAGAAAGGAGACCTTGTTCTTCGAAAGGCTGACTTTGCACCCCGAAGGCCCTCCCACGAAGTACTTCGCGCAAATTGGGAAGGACCTTACCTGGTTCTTGCTGAAGTACGAAAAGGCGTGTACAGACTCGGCGACGCCGAAGGCGTAGAATTAAAAAATACCTGGCATTCAGATGCCTTGAAAAAATTCTATGCTTAAGGTTTCGCGGAAGAATTGTGTTGTACAAATTTGGAAAATATGCTAAGTACAGAAGTTTCTTAGAAAAATCCTCAAGTATAAAAAGCATACAAGCCAGAATTCCGTGAAGGCGTTCGCCGTAATAAGTGCATATACGATTTCCCGAAGTCCCTTGAACGATTACGTTCAGGAAAAATGGGAAACGAAAAATCTCGCGAAGGTGCTAGCCAAAATAAGCACAGATATGATTTTCTGAAGTCCCTTGAGCAATCATGTTCGGGACAAAGGGGAAAACGAAACATCTCGCAAAAAGACTTAGCCAAAAAAAAATCTTCATTAAGGTGAATCGGCTTACAGAGAAGAAGAAGTACAAAAAGAAAAAGAAAAAGGCAAGGGGTCCTAGAACAAACTAAGGAATCTCGGTGTCCCGAGAGCCACCAGCTCCTGCGTCCCGAGAGCCACCAGCTCCTGCGTCCTTGTCCACCACCTTTGGCGCCGGGATAGAAGAAGGCAAGTTCAGGTGCTCAATCTTGGACCAGGACCATCGAGGCCCTTCGGGAATGTTTAACGCCTCCAAGCAAAAGAGGTCCAGATCTAGGAACCTCTGAAGAACTTGGTGCCGAATAAGGCAAAACCCGTCCTGGAAAGCAACCTTGGCCATCTGGTCAGACTTTTCCTTCTCGACCTCAAGTTCCTCAAGATCCTTCTCCAGATCCGCGACCTCCTTCTTCAAAGAATCGACCTCGGCTTGGAGCTCGGCCTTCTCAGCAAGCGCCTTCGCCAGGAGAGACTCAGATTCCGACTTCTCCTTTAGATGCGCCTCGTTTGCCGAAATTAGCTCCGCCACCTGGGAGCCGAGGTCAAAAATCTTCTGGGAGGAGTCCTTCAAAAGTTCTTCTTTTTCCTTCTGGAACTCCCCCCGAATGGCAGCAACCTCCTTCTCTGCAGCATCAGCCAGCTGCAGGTTCTTGGTGGCCAATTCCGAGCACATGGCCTTAGTTTTTTCAATAACCTCTAAGGCCGAGGCTCGGAATGCCGTCTACCTGGGCACCCGAACTCTGAGGCAGCTGGCGTACCCCAGTAGCTGCAAAGGGATAAAGGCGAGCTCAGTAAGCCGAAAAGAAAGCCAAACACTCAGAAAAAATCGAAGCGAAAATGATAGGCGTGAAGCATACCTAGGCAGCGTGCTCGGAAACCTTTACGACGAGGGAGTCATCGCCTGGACGAGCTTCCACAATGGCCCTAAAGGAGGCCTCAGTAAGCATCCCCTTCAAGATCTCTTTGGCCATTTGCTGGCAGTCTCCGGAGTACAAATTCATGTCCTCTGTAAACGACCAGAAAGGCTCCTTCGGGATCTTCCCTTGCGAGACTTTAGCATCGCGGAGCGCTCGCCTTCAGGCGTGTTCGGCCTCCCAGCCCGGAGTAAGTGACTCCCCTGCACGGCAAAAACAAGAAGCTGGTCAAGACAAGTACATCCCAAAATTCAAAAAGTGAAGACATTACACTTTGCCTGAGAAAGCGAACCTGGCGACACCTCGACGACGTCATCGCCAGAGTCCAGGGCCTCCTCGGTGGAGATCCCCTTGCCTTTGCGTTTACGCCGCTCCTCGACAGAAGGAACCTCTACCACGGCATCCAGAACGGCCTGCGATGAGGTAGGGCTCTAAGGAGGGACGTCGGTCGGAGGGACGTCGGCAGCGACCTCGGGCAGCGGAATGGCAACAACCTCGGGCTCCTCGCTTGCCTCCTCGAGAGTTTTCGAACGAGGAGGGGGAATAGTCTTCTTCGCCCGTTTGGCCGAAGGCCCATCCCAGTCACTTTCCGCCTTCGGGAAGTAGCCTTTTTTGTCTGCTCACCCTTCTCAACTTGGCCAGTGAAAGGGTATTTGTAGAAGGCAGCAGTGTCATCGCCCATCTCTGGAAAAGAAAGAAGATATCAGCGTGAGTCCAAGATGAAAACCATAACAAAGGGAGTCAGAGATAACTTACTCTCGAAGAAAGTTTCGTAAGTAATTTCCTCCCGAAGGAGTTGCACCAGCCAAGAATCCTTCCCAGCGATGGCAGGAGCTGGCATGTCGAGGTCCGTTTCGTGCTCCTTCACTACCCCTAACTCCCGAAGAACTTCCTCGGTCATTAGCTTCCAATTGATGGGGAAGGGGTAGAGAGAGCGCGAAGAGACCTCGGGACCCCAGTCGTAGACAGCGCGGATACGTTTGTCGAAGTCCGCAAAGATAGGATCCAACTCTGGAGTTAGCATTATCCTCGGATCTACGACGTCCATCTCCAGCTTTCTCTGAGCCCACTTGGTCGGAACATGCGACCACGCCTCCTCCATCTTCAGAAAGAAAAATTTTTGTTGCCACCCTCGCCAGCTGTCCTTGGTGGCGAAGGTGAACATATATTTTTTGCTCCCGGATCCCCGAGGTAGCATGAAATAAAAGCCACCCTTCGGGACCACGAAAAGCTTGTAGTACTGCATAAAAATAACAAAGTGGGGCTCTATCCCGAAGACGCCACACATGCATATGAAGGCATTGAAATAGCAGTACGAGTTCGGCAGAAGTTGATTTACGGCAATGCCATGGAATTGGCAGAAGTCGCAAATCATCTTCGAAGAAGGGTACCGAAGTCCGGCCTTCAGTTGCGCTCGGAAAACAGTAACCTCATTACTACGGTTTGAAAAGAAAAATTGATCAGAATGTGGAAACCTCGTAACGGCATACGAAGGAAGAAAGAACTTTTTCTTCCATTTTTCTAGTTTTTTGGGGGTGGTGCAGCAAGGGTGAGACAAAAGGGGTTGCCAGCTGTCGGGAACAGGCATCTTGGCTGAAAAACAAGTTTGAAAAAAGGAAAGAAAGCAACTTCCGGAAAAACTCTAAAAATCAGAGGATTCTAGAAATCAAAAACCCACCAAATGACTTGCCAAAATCTGGGTTTGAAGTTGCCGTCATGAAAGATCGCCGGAAAAAACTCTGTCAGATAGCGCCGCCGCAGAAAGCAGGAAAAAACAAGCAGTTGCAAGCAGAGAAAAGAGAAGAAGCAAAACCAAAAAAGGAACTTATGATGGAATGGGCTATATATAGGCCGAAGGTGGGTAGACGAACCGGCGTCATAAGTACCCCTTGAAGGCGAACAGTCGCCATAACTGTCTTCTGCACCCGAAAAGACGCACCCTCTGTAACCGACACGACTCTCCTCCAATGACAGTGTCCCACGTGTCAGCCGCCGCTCCAGACTGACACGCCTGGTCATGAGACGCGACGTGGCACAGACCTGCAAAAGGAGAAAGGAAAGAAGTAGATTGCCTAGAAGACACCAAAAGACAGGCTATGGCCGAACAGCCCATATCTTCGGGCAAAAGGTGTATCTTCAGCAAAGGTTTTACTCCCTAAAAACTCCCAAAGAGCACCCTCAGGAAGACTACAAACCGAAGTCTCCACTTCGGCTTTCCAAATGGGGGCATGTGATAGCCGAAGGGCTATCGCCTCTATCTGACCCGAACTCGAAGCGTAAGGAAACTCGTGGATACTATTAGCCCCCTGAGGTACTAAACAGACCGCCTTCGGAGATGAAGAATCAGCTGTTGAAACCCTGAATCAGGGAACTCCACGAGCTATGGGCATATTTCCCGAAAGGGCATCGTTCGCACTAGAGGACGACCTCGTCAGGGACTTCGGGAGTACGGCATGAGCATTTAAGGAGCCTCTGACATGTCGCCCACAGACGTTACAGGACGCCCCAAACAGAGGTCTGACACACCGATGCCATCCAGGTCCCGTCACGAGCTGTCTCGGTTCAAGGCGCAAGAAACCTGCCACCGGCTACTTGTCCCCTACGCCCAGAAATTCAGGAAAGATCTGACCGAACACGTGTCATGATCTGAACGGGCTGGATACTCCTATAAATACCAGGAAATAAACCTAGGCAAGGGATGGATCCTTGAGCAGACTCCTTTCCTTGAGAAAACACAAACAGGCAAGGCCTTTCTACTTTTCAGTGCGCCTCTCTTATTTTCTTTCAGGACACTGACTTGGGCGTCGGAGGCTCCTCCCCGGAAGCACAACCCGGGGACCTTCTGACCCCCTCTTCTGAGCTTTTCAGGCACGCTCAGCTGGGCAATCTGGCATTCGGGCGTTCTCCCCCTCAGGAAGTCCCTCCGCAAGTTACAATGTCATCTGATGAAGATGCAGCAGCGCATCACTATGTAACAGGAGTGATATCTCTGGGCCCCTTGATAGAGTGAGACTTAGAAAATGCATGGCCAGGCTCGGATGAGTTGATATATGATATCAATGTCATCAGTTTAAGTTGGTCTACTCGGTAATCAAGAAACCAAAGATTGGGCTATACGAGAGTGACACATTCCATGTCTCGTGCTTAGTCTTGATATCTTGGACAAAGGGACAATAGCATATATCGGTGATGATCACAAAGGTTTAGTCGAATCATCGACAATCTTGTCACTTGGGTAGCAATGATGTGTTGCTAGACACCACTCATTGCTTATGATCATAAATGTGATTTATGATCATTGCCAACACGGCAAGAGCCTATTGGGTCGCACACATAGAGCTATTTGGATCATTAGAGTGCATGGGCTAATTATTTGGGTTATGGTCTCACTTTAATTTCGTATTAATAATGGGCCAAAGAGTTGAGCCAGTATTAAACCCAAAATTAAATCCTAATTGTATTAGGGCTTTGAAACCCAATAGGCCTGGAAGTTGAGTCTCAGTATAAATACAACTTTTAAGTGAGAAATTCGGAGGCCTCCTTGCCCTAGCCCCCAAAAAGGACAGCCACACTCTTCTCTTGCAATTCCTTGGAGGACACAAGCTCGCACTGCGAGCGCAAGAGAAACGCATCTGCTGGGACGTGGTGGAAGCGTGGTGATCCCGAGAGGATCGTGTGGATACCATAGAGAGCCTAAACACGTCAACTGTTCAGGTTTTGTGATTCGACTCTACAGTTGAGTGAGAGATCTCAACCGAAAATTAGGTATGACAATTTTGTAACACCCGGTTTACCCCGTTTCACTTGGATCCTCGAGGGTTTCGGTTAATTTCCGTTGCGTTGTTTGGCTCCTGAAACCCAACAAGCGGGCTGTGTCAAAACAGCCTCCTCCCTACACCCTCCTATAAAAACTTGGGAATGACCTTGGTAAGAGGACATAAAACTCTCTCTACTCTTTGCTCTCCACTCTCCACTCCTTACTCCCCAAATATTGACTTGGGCATCGGAGGCTCCTCCACCAGAAACACATTCCGGGGAGCTCCTAACCCTTGTTCTTTTCAGTGTTTCAGGCACCCTCATACTGGAAGTCTCTCCTTCAGGCCAGCATGTCATACGACGAGGATGCCAACGGGCATCATTTGGCACCTTCTGTGGGAACTCAATCCTGGGTCACCATCATTGAGACCCGATGTTCTAAGTACAAGGGACTCCCGAACTCCCCGTTCACGCTGGAAACTCAACCGGCGACTGAACAACCCACCATAAGGACTTCTTTGCCTGAGGACAAACGTCCTCTGATGGTCACGATGAGCTTCCTGTTCAATTTTTAGCATTCTGTTGCGGCTGCGATGACAAAACAACTTGACCAAAGGTGGTCATAACCACCTTTGGGCCGAAAAGGCCTCTTCACCAGCTACCCGTCGGGAGAGAAGTCCTAAGTCTACTCACCGGAGTTCAGGAAGTGGGGACTTCCATGATGAGTCATCAATGGAGGACGTACCCCCCAAAGGATACCGTGCACCATGCTAGAGAAATGGTGTCAAAAGGCCCCAAAACTTCCTACCGGCGGAGTTCAACATCGGACGGGAAGTCATCATAGCCGAAGGCCACTAGGCAACAAGAAGAGACCAGTACTACCACCCTCATGGAGAAGATCCTAGAGAGGCTGGAAAAAGTAGAAAGGTAGATTTCCCGGAAGGATATAAGGTCAAGGCTGTCAGAGACCTTCACCGGAGAAGAGTCACCCTTCATCCGTGCAATAGTAGAGGCACCCATGCCAAGTGACTTCCGAGTACCATGCTTTGAAACATATGATGGGTGTAGCGACCCCCAAGCTCACCTAACAAAGTATAGAGGTAGCATGGTGTTGCATGGTGTTGATGATGCCATCCTCTACAAGTGCTTTGAAGTTACTCTCTCCGAGCCAGTGACTGCGTGGTATCATTCCCTGGCCGCCGAAATGATAATGAGTTTCTAGAAGTTGTCCGCTTCATTCACTCAACAGCTCTTTGGAAGCAGACCAATGGTGAAAATGCCTGTTCAGATGTTCGACATAGCGCAAAGGAATGGAGAGACCATTCGTGACTATGTCGAGAGGTTCAATAGGGAAGCCTTGAGTGTGCCTGACTTCTGCCCTGAAATTCACAACCTCGCCATGATCATGGGACTTTGGAGAGACTCACAACTCTTCTATGAGTTCTCCAAAGATCCCCCGGACACCCTTGGCGAATTCTACCAAAGGGCGGAACAACACATGACAGCCGAACAGCTGGGGACGGGAGGGCCGTAGTCCGATCACCATCACTCTAAAGGTTAGAGTCACCAACCTCGGTATCAAACCGAGGGTGGGGGTAGACCTCGGAAACAAAGAGGACAGAGGCAGGTGTTGTTCACTCTCTTGAATACCATAAGGATAAACATACTGATGGCCATGGAGAGGCAAGGGACTACCATCCAATGCCCGAAGCCATGACCTTGAAGAATAGGAAGAACATGAAGAAGTTTTGCCAGTTTCACCGAGACCATGGGCACGACACTGAGGACTGCTTCCAGCTGAAATGTAGATAGAATCTCTGATCAAACAAGGCCAACTACGGTGGTACCTGCGAATGCCATCCCCTAAAGGAAGAAGGGAAGAGGAAAGGAAAGGGGAAGAGAGGACTATGATTCCGATCGACGTTGGAACTGAAGTCCCAGGAAGCATCCACCACTTCCGGTGGGAGTAATCCAGACAATCACCACCGGGAAACCCTCATCAAAAAAGAAAAGGAAAGTTTGGGAAATCTCAATGATGGAGTTCGGAAACCTAGCAAACAAGCTTGTTCGAAAAAATGGGTTTACCGTGAAGTTCCTGTTGGGTTTCGGGAGCCAAATAGTGCAGTGGAATTTAACCGAAACCCTCTAGGATCCAAGTGAAACGGGGTAAATCAGGTGTTCAAAAATTTTCATACCTAATTTTCGGTTAAGATCTCTCACTCAACTGTAGAGTCGAATCACAAAACCTAAACAGTTGATGTGTTCAGGCTCTTTATCGTATCCACACGAGCCTCTCGGGATCACCACGCTTCCACCACGTCCCGGCAGATGCGTTTCTCTTACACTCGCAGTGCTAGCTTGCGTCCTCCAAGGAACTGCAAGAGAAGAGTGCGGCTGTCCTTTTTAGGAGGCTAAGGCAAGGAGACCTGTAAAATTCTCACTAAAAGTTGTATTTATAGTGAGACTCAACTTCCAGACCTAATGGGTTTCAAAGCCCTAATCCAATTGGGCTTTAATTTCGATCTTAATAATGGCTCAACTATTGGGCCCATTATTAATACGAAATTATTGTGGAACCAAAACCCAAACTATTAGCCCATGCGCTCTAATGATCCAAATAGCTCTATGTGTGCGACCCAATAGGCTCTTACCACGTTGGCAATGATCATAAATCACATTTGTGATCATAAGCAATGAGCGGTGTTGAGCAACACATCATTGATACCCAAGTGACAAGATTGTCGTTGATTCGACTAAACCTTTATGATCATCACCGATATATGCTATTGTCCCTTTGTCCAAGATATCAAGACTAAGCACGAGACATGGAATGTGTCACTCTCAAATAGCTCAATCTTTGGTTTCTTGATTACCGAGTAGACCAACTTAAACTGATGACATTGATATCGTATATCAACTCATCCGAGCATGGCCATGCATTTTTCTAAGTCTTACTCTATCAAGGGGCCCAAAGATATCACTCCTATTATATCGAATGGACAAATCCCATCTTGATCATACAAATCCCTCCGCATGATATGTGACATACCCAATTACTTCCTTCAAGTTCACTCAGTTACGAGCAACAAAGGAATGTATCAAGGTATGTGACTCACATGTAGGGAACCTTGATGATCTTAGGTCGAAGGACTACATATACCGTGATCACTATGAGAATCACTTATGACACTCATATAATGATCCATGTAGTGTTCTCATGGTGGGTTGGTCCAGTACACAAGTTCTCCAACTTGTACCCATATGTAGACTACGTATCTCATATTAGTCTCCACATATGCTAGTTGTTATGTATTATTGCAAGTCGCTCCACAATAATACTAGACCAAGGACATTTGAGAATATCATTATTCTAGGGTTACAATTATGTTTATTACGTTATGCAGAAACAGAACAACAAACATAATTGCTAGATTAATGCCTTAATATAATATCATGACTCAATGCGCAAAAATACAATCATCTCATGATTGGCCTTTTGGGCACAACACTAACAGTTCCCTCGCGATTACCCCTTCCTAATTATGGCAAGGATAGGGAGTTAGGAGGTCAAAAGAGTGCTCATCCACGACAGTTCCAACAACGATGTTATATTCTCCCACCTACTGCCGACCTTGGGCATCCCAAAAGGTGACCTCAAGCTTGTCACCTCCCCTACCTTCGGGGTAGGTCTATCCAAACTTCTGGCCCTCGGGTGGATCGACCTACCTCTGATGTTAAAAGGAACTTTGGTTCTGAGCAAGGAAGAGCTCTTTGCCTCCACAATGACAAGGTTTATCGTCATTGATGTCCCTTTTTCATACAATATCATCCTCGGGAAGCAGACACAAAGGAATCTCCACATTCGCCCAGATGTGAAATTCTGAACAGTCACCTTCGGCGTGAAGGAAGGGGACGCAGAGATATTCATTGATCAAGCTAAGGTGAGGAAAGTCTTTATGAAGGCTAGACAAAGTCCAATGAAAGTTCACACACAAACTTTGCAAGAAAAGAGCATACTCACTGAAGAAGCAATAGGAGAAGGAGTAGGTGACTTTGAAAAAATAGAAACAAAGGATGTAGAACTTGTCCCAGGCCGAACTACCCGAGTGGGGAAACAACTGGCCGAATGTGATAAGGAAAAGCTTGTATCTTTCTGTTAATGAACAAAGATCTATTTGCCTACTCTCTGAAAGACATCACAGGGGTAGACCTTCGGATAATCCAACATAGCCTTAAAGTGCACCCGGAGGTGAAGCCTGTTCGACAAAAAAAGTAAAGCCTCTTGGCCCATAAGAATAGCTTCGTCAGAACCAAAGTCCAATAGTTAACAGAAGCAGGTGTAATAAGAGAGGTCAAGTACCCCGAATAGCTTAGGAACATTGTCATTGCTACGAAGAAAGGGAGTGAGAAACTCCGAATGTGCATCGACTTTCGAAATGTAAATGATCCCTGTCCTAAGGATTCATATCCTTTGCCACCAATAGATCAATTGGTGGACTCCACTATCGAATACGGTCTACTCAGCTTCCTCGATGCCTTCAGTGGATACCACCAAATTCTGATGAATCCCAAAGACAAGGAGAAAACCGCCTTCATCACTGAAGTCGGAACCTACTGCTATGTTAGAATGCCCTTTGGTTTGAAGAATGCAGGCACCACATACCAACGGCTAATGAATAGGGTGTTTGACACCCAAATCGGGAGGAACATGGAAGTATATGTCGATGATATGATAGTTAAGAGCAAACTAAGTAGTCATATCTTAGACTTAAAGGAAACATTCCACCGACTTCAGGAATTCAGAATCCGTCTCAACCCAGAAAAGTGCGTGTTCGGGGTAAATGCGGGCAAGTTCCTTGGATTCATGATATGGGAAAGAGGTATCGATGCCAATCTAGAAAAAGTTAAGACCCTGCTAGGATTCAAAACTCCCACAACAACTAAGGACGTGCAAAGGCTGACTCGAAGACTCACTTCCCTCAGTAGATTCATCTCCAGATATGGGGATCGGTGCTAACCGTTCTTCAATGTGCTCACCAAAGAAGCAAAAAATGAAGGTACCTTTGGCTCTGAGGAACATCCTTGGACCGAAGACTGCCAAAAGGCCTGGGATAAGCTCAAAAGCTACCAAACCTGTCTGCCGACACTTCGGCAGCCGAGGGAAAGAGAACCTCTCATCCTTTACCTTGCCGTCAGTGAAAAAGCAGTGAGTTTGGTGCTTGTAAAGGAAGAGGGAGGAAGACAGTGGCCGGTATACTATATGAATAAGTCCCTACATGGTGCCAAAGTTAGGTACCCTATTCTATAGAAGGCCATTTATGCCTTAGTATTGGCAAGTGGAAGGTTGTAACCTTACTTCCAAGGACACCCTATTACTGTTTGAAGTAACTGTTAGTGTTGTGCCCAAAAGGCCAATCATGAGATGATTGTATTTTTGTACACTGAGTCATGATATTTTATTAACGCATTAATCCAGCAATTATCTTTGTTGTTTTGTTTCTGCGTAACTTAACAAACATAATTGTAACCCTAGAATAATAATATTCTCAAACATCCCTAGTCTAGTATTATTGTGGAGCGGGTTGCAATAATACATAACGACTAGCATATGTGGAGACTAATATGAGATATGTAGTCTGCATATGGGTACAAGTTGGAAAACTTGTGTACTGGACCGACCCACCATGAGAACACTACATGGATCGTTATATGAGTGTCATAAGTGATTCTCATAGTGATCATGGTATATGTAGTCCTTCGACCTAAGATCATCAAGGTTCCCTACATGTGAGTCACATACTTTGATACTTTCCTTTGTTGCTCGTAACTGAGTGACCTTGAGGGAGGTCATTGGGTATGTCACATATCATGCGAAGGGATTTGTATGATCAAGATGGGATTTGTCCCTCCTATGTAACGGGAGTGATATCTTCGGGCCCTTCGATAGAGTAAAACTTAGAAAAATGCATGGCCATGCTCGGATGAGTTGATATATGATATTAATGTCATCAGTTCAAGTTGGTCTACTTGGTAATCAAGAAACCAAAGATTGGGCTATACGAGAGTGACACATTCCATGTCTCGTGCTTAGTGTTGATATCTTGGACAAAGGGACAATGGCATATATCGGTGATGATCATAAAGGTTTAGTCGAATCATCAACAATCTTGTCACTTGGGTAGCAATGATGTGTTGCTAGACACCGCTCATTACTTACGATCATAAATGTGATTTATGATCATTGCCAACGTGGGAAAAGCCTATTGGGTCCCACACATAGAGCTATTTGGATCATTAGAGTGCATGGGCTAATAATTTGGGTTTTGGTTTCACAATAATTTGGTATTAATGATGGGCCCAATAGTTGAGCCATTATTAAGCCCGAAATTAAAGCCTAATTGGATTAGGGTTTTGAAACCCATTAGGCCTAGAAGTTGAGTCTCACTATAAATACAACTTCTAGTGAGAAATTCGTAGGTCTCCTTGCCCTAGCCTCCCAAAAGGACAGCCACACTCTTCTCTTGCAATTCCTTGGAGGACGCAAGCTAGCACTGCGAGCACAAGAGAAATGCATTTGCTGGGATGCGGTGGAAGTGTGGTGATCTCGAGAGGCTCGTGTGGATACCATAGAGAGCTTAAACACATCAACTGTTCAACTTTTGTGATTTGACCCTACAGTTGAGTGAGAGATCTCAACCGAAAATTAGGTATGAAAATTTTTGAACACCTGGTTTACCCCGTTTCACTTGGATCATGGAGGATTTCGGTTAAATTCCGCTGCGCTGTTTAGCTCCCAAAACCCAACTGTAACCTACATCTTCGAGCTATCATGAGAAGGGTAGATCACTCAGGTAGATTATCAAAGTGGTGTATGGAGCTTGGTGAGTACGACATCACTTATGAGCCCTAAGTCTCACTCTATCAAGGGGCCCGAAGATATCACTCCCGTTACATAGGAGGGACAAATCCCATCTTGATCATACAAATCCCTCCGCATGATATGTGACATACCCAATGACCTCCTTCAAGTTCACTCAGTTACGAGCAACAAAGGAAAGTATCAAAGTATGTGACTCACATGTAGGGAACCTTGATGATCTTAGGTCGAAGGACTACATATACCATGATCACTATGAGAATCACTTATGACACTCATATAACGATCCATGTAGTGTTCTCATGGTGGGTCGGTCCAGTACACAAGTTCTCCAACTTGTACCCATATGTAGACTACATATCTCATATTAGTCTCCACATATGCTAGTCGTTATGTATTATTGCAACCCGCTCCACAATAATACTAGACCAGGGACGTTTGAAGAATATCATTATTCTAGGGTTACAATTATGTTTATTACGTTACGCAGAAACAAAACAACAAACATAATTGCTGGATTAATGCCTTAATAAAATATCATGACTCAATGTGCAAAAAATACAATCATCTCATGATTGGCTTTTGGGCACAACACTAACAATCTCCCACTTGCACTAAAAGCCAATCATCCATGTATCTAATACCGATGGACCTAGAATGGCTATCATGCTTCTGCTGCGTAAGGGGCTTTGTCAGTGGATCAGCAATGTTGCTGTCTGTCGAAGTCCTGCATATCCTTACATCACCCCTCTCGATGATCTCCCTGATGAGATGATAGCGTCGGAGTATGTGTTTGGATCGCTGGTGAGATCGAGGTTCCTTAGCCTGTGCGATTGCTCCATTGTTGTCACAATAGAGCTCTATCGGGTCGGCAATGCTTGGAACCACTCCAAGTTCAGTGATGAACTTCTTGATCCAAACTGCCTCCTTCGCAGCATCAGAGGCGGCAATGTACTCAGATTCTGTTGTAGAGTCAGCTACTGTCTCTTGCTTTGAACTCTTCCAGCTCACAGCACCACCACCAATACAAAACACATAACCAGATTGCGATCTAAAATCATCCTTATCGGATTGGAAGCTTGCATCGGTGTAACCCCTTACAACGAGCTCATCTTCACCTCCAAAGACCAAGAATGCATCCTTAGTCCTTCGTAAGTACTTAAGGATGTTCTTAACAGCTGTCCAGTGACTCTCACCGGGGTTCGATTGGTACCTACTCGTCATGCTCAAAGCATATGAGACATCGGGACGAGTACATATCATGGCATACATGATAGATCCAATTGCTGAGGCATATGGAATCTTACTCATGCGCTCTCTCTCCTCGGTTGTACTCGGACACTGAGATCTAGAAAGAGTGATACCATGTGACATGGGCAAGAATCCTTTCTTGGAATCTTGCATGCTAAACCTCTTTAGCACCTTGTCAATATATGTACTTTGACTTAGGCCAAGAAGCTTTCTAGATCTATCTCTATAGATCCTGATGCCTAACACATAGGCTGCTTCACCCAAGTCCTTCATAGAGAAACATTTCCCTAGCCAAGTCTTCACAGACTGTAGCTCAGGAATGTCATTCCCGATGAGTAGTATGTCATCTACATACAACACCAAGAAGACAATAGCGCTCCCACTAACCTTCTTGTAGACACAAGGTTCATCTTCATTTTTGATAAAACCAAACTCTTTGATTGCTTCATCAAAATGAAGATTCCAACTTCGAGAAGCTTGCTTCAGTCCATAAATGGACCTTTGCAACTTGCACACTTTATTGGCATTCTCAGGAGTGACAAAACCCTCAGGTTGTGTCATGTACACATCCTCAAGTAGCTTTCCATTTAGGAATGCAGTTTTGACATCCATTTGCCATATCTCATAATCATAGTGTGCAGCAATAGCAAACAAAATTCGGATGGATTTAAGCATAGCAACTGGTGAAAAAGTTTCATCATAGTCAATACCATGAATTTGCTTGAAACCTTTTGCAACCAATCGTCCCTTAAAGGTAATCACATTACCATCCATGTCAGTTTTCTTCTTGAAAACCCATTTGCACCCTATGGGTTTTACCCCTTCAGGTGGGTCAACCAAAGTCCATACTTGGTTTTCATACATGGATTCCATCTCGGATTTCATGGCCACTAGCCACTTCTCAGAGTCAGGCCCCGACATAGCTTGTTGGTAGGTTGTGGGCTCATCCTGATCCATGAGCATCACATCACCAGTGTGAGTCACAAGAAATCCATATCTCTCAGGGCTCACGCCGAATCCTACCAGACCTACGTGGGCTCTGTGCTACAGGAACAGACTCTTGAACCACAACATCTTGTGGTGTCTGTTCAGGTTCCATTTCAGGTTCGATGTCTCCTTGTTGTTCTTGAATTTCTTCAAGTTCTACTTTCCTCCCACTAGTTTCCTTTAGAGATAAACTCTTTCTCTAAAAAGACACCAGTTCGAGCAACAAACACTTTTTGCTCAGAAGGATTGTAGAAATAGTAACCCTTTGTTTCTTTGGGATACCCAACAAAAAGGCATTTTTGAGATTTGGGCCCTAGTTTGTCAGAGGATTGACGTTTCACATAAGCGTCACAGCCCCAAATCTTCATAAAAGACAAATTGGGACGCCTCCCACTCCATATCTCATATGGTGTCTTTTGAACCGATTTAGATGGAACTCGGTTTAGTGTAAAAGCGGCTGTCTCTAGAGCATGTCCCCAAAAGGAGTTTGGAAGGTCAGCTTGACTCATCATAGAGCGAACCATGTCTAACAGAGTTCGATTTCTCCTTTCAGATACACCATTCCATTGAGGTGTACCTGGTGGAGTGAGTTGTGATACTATACCACACTCCTTCAGATAGTCAAGGAATTCTCGATCCAAGTACTCTCCACCTCGATCTGATCGAAGCACTTTGATACTCTTCCCGAGTTGATTCTCTACTTCATTCTTGAATTCTTTGAACTTTTCAAAGGATTCTGACTTGTGTCTCATAAGATACACATAGCCATATCTGCTGAAGTCATCAGTGAAAGTAATGAAGTATTGGAAACCTCCTCTAGCTTGTGTAGACATAGGGCCACATACATCACTATGTATGAGTCCTAGTAAGTCATTAGCCCTTTCACTTTGCCCTGTGAATGGGGCTTTGGTCATCTTGCCCAACAAACATGACTCACATGTCTCATATGATTCAAAATCAAATGAGTCCAAGAGTCCATCCTTATGGAGCTTGGATATGCGGGTCTCATTTATATGGCCCAAGCGACAGTGCCAGAGATAGGTCGGGTTTGAATCATTTAATCTGACCTTCTTGGTATTCACATTATAGATTGGATCTTCGAGGTCTAGAACATACAACCCATTGCTAAGTTGAGCACTACCATAAAAGATTTCATTCAAATAAATAGAACAACATTTGTCCTTTATTATAAATGAAAAACCTTTCTTGTCCAAACAAGAAACAGAAATCAAATTTCTACTAATAGTAGGCACAAAGTAGCAGTTGTCTAATTCTAAAACTAATCCACTAGGTAAAGTGAGAACATAAGTCCCTACGGCTAAGGCAGCAACCCTTGCTCCATTTCCAACACGTAGGTCCACTTCACCTCGGGCCAATCTTCTACTTCTACTTACTTAGATCCTGCACATTTGCACAAATGTGAGATCCACATCCAGTATCCAATACCCAAGATGAGGAAGTAGAAAAGTTAGCCTCTATAACAAAAATACCTGAAGTGGAAGTCTTACTTCCCTTTTCCTTAGCAAGTTCTTCAAGATAGAGCTTGCAGTTGCGCTTCCAGTGTCCAGGTTGCTTACAATGGAAGCACTCCCCTTCCTTTGCCACACCACCCTTTGGTTTCAGTGCAGCTGAAGAAGAACTTAGCATTGGACTTTCCATTAGCTTTATCCTTCTTCTTGTTGGCTTTTCCCTTTCCCTTGCCCTTTTGAACCATCAAAATGGGCTTAGCCTTCTTAAGGTTTTGCTCAGCAGTTCTCAACATGTTGAGCAATTCAGGGAGGGACTTGTCAAGGTCGTTCATGTTATAGTTCATGACGAACTGACTGTAGCTTTCAGGCAACGATTGCAAGACTACATCAATAGCCAACTCTTTCTGAAGAGCAAATCCCAAATTCTCAAGATTCTCAATGTACCCAATCATCTTGAGCACATGAGGACCCACGGGACTTCCCTCAGACATCTTGCACTGAAACAATGCCTTAGAGGTCTCAAACCTCTCATGCCTAGCTTGCTCTTGGAAAAGCATTTTGAGATGTTCGATCATATCGAACGCCCCCATGTTCTCATGTTGCTTCTGAAGCTCAGATTCCATGGTAATAAGCATGAGGCATGCAACATCCAAAGCATCATCAGAATGCCTCTTGTGAGCATCCCTTTCAGCTCTTGGAGCAGTGGCAGCAGGCTCATTCGGAATGGGCTGCTCTAGGACATAAGCCTTTCTCTCTTGTTTGAGGACTATCCTCAAGTTTCGGTACCATTTGAGAAAGTTGGTCCCATTCAGTTTTTCCTTCTCAAGGATCGATCGCAACGAAAGTGTCGATGTGTTTTGTGCCATGGTTATCTACAACAGTAAATATGCAGTGTAAGAGTCATGTATTTTAATTCATTTAATAAGGACTTTTATTAAACGATACTCCCACTATTTTCCTCAAAATAATAACCCTCGATATTATTTCGGAACACCTCGGCGCTAAGGTATTCTAGTGGGCCAAGATCCATATTTGACCACAACCTGAGTCAGCTTTGGCTTTTCTCTCAAGTTACAGCTATTTAGGTAGGCAACTCCTTGCCAATTGCATCTTATGCAACTCTTGGATAGCAACTCTTGGATAGTTGGGTGAACAACACTTGTCCAAGCTCATCTCATGAGCTTAAGCCCAACTCTATGCCTCTAAGTCCCTAATCCTATTAGGATGACTTAGTTAAGTCGGACCCAAAGTTAGCAATTTGGATATCACTATTATCCCATCGCGCCTTACCAAGATGAACATAGGTGCTTTGCTTTGGCAAACCCACCTAATGTTGATCAAAGTCTTGACGAGTGCCAACATTTGGAAGGCATCACATTTATGACTTAATATTTGTTTGAGTGATTTTTCTTTTGATCTCACCAATTTGTTATCTCTGGTTGTCTTATACATGCATCACATACAAATATAAAACATGCATCTCATGCGTACAAGAAAGTAAACGTGACATGGTTATAGCCCAAACTATGCGATATTTTCAAGCCAATGAGAATATCATAAAAGCCTAAGAAAAGAAAAGAGTCTTCACAAGCTCCTTATCTTCCTTTCTTGGCTGCCCTTTTGTTGTCATCTCCTTGGACATGCCTCCTTGGATGATCCTTAGACATACAACCTTGGATGATCCCATAATGCACCATTACATCAATAATAGAAACCTCGAGTTACATTCGAGGGGAGTAAGGTGAGAAGAGAATGTACAATGAGAGTGATAAGAAAAGGCACGACTCGCAGGCCGTATTTACAAGTACAACCAATCAAGGGCTATAACCATGCACCATGCTTCAAACACCAATCAGCATATCATGTCAAATCTCATTCAACAAAGATGCATGCCAATTTTCGCGTGTTGATTAACCAGTTTTTATTTATGTGGCGCTTCGCATACGGTGGTCCCGCTGGCCGGTCAGCGGGCGGTGGTTCCGCTGACCGGTCAGCGGACGGGGTCAAGGGGAGCCGCCTTTGCGGGGGGCGTGGGGGGCAGCGCCCCCCGGCGCAAAAAATTGTCTTACAATTGCTTAGCCCGAAATCTTCTATTTCGAGCAAGTAGGCACCCGAGACTCCTCCATTCGAGCCACCAAAAATACGTTACTTTCGGTGCCCGAACAGGCCGAATCCGAACAAAGCTAGGGTTTTTGCAACTATTGCAAGAATCCTAATCCATATAGGTATCTCATACCTATCAATTTCGGGTTAATCTCATTAACCAATTAGGTTAATCTCATTAACCAATTAGTGTCATTTCTTCATATATGTCATATGTTCATTACGAGTTCCGGTTTCATGCATCATGAATCAATCTAATTAATCATGGCCGAAAAGCAACCGAACACATAGCATCATGCGATTCAACACTCAATCCCGATTTAGGGTTTCACCAGTAGCTCTGATACCACTGATGGGTTTCGGGAGCCAAACAGCGCAGCGGAATTTAACCGAAACCCTCCAGGATCCAAGTGAAACGGGGTAAACCGGGTGTTCGAAAATTTTCATACCTAATTTTCGGTTGAGATCTCTCACTCAACTGTAGAGTCGAATCACAAAACCTGAACAGTTGACGTGTTCAAGCTCTCTATGGTATCCACACGAGCCTCTCGGGATCACCACGCTTCCACCACGTCCCGGCAGATACGTTTCTCTTGCGCTCGCAGTGCTAGCTTGCGTCCTCCAAGGAATTGCAAGAGAAGAGTGCGGCTGTCCTTTTGGGAGGCTAGGGCAAGGAGACCTGCGAATTTCTCACTTAGAAGTTGTATTTATAGTGAGACTCAACTTCCAGGCCTAATGGGTTTCAAAGCCCTAATCCAATTAGGATTTAATTTCGGGCTTAATAATGGCTCAACTCTTGGGCCCATTATTAATACGAAATTATAGTGAAACCATAACCCAAATAATTAGCCCATGCACTCTAATGATCCAAATAGCTCTATGTGTGCGACCCAATAGGCTCTTACCATGTTGGCAATGATCATAAATCACATTTATGATCATAAGCAATGAGCGGTGTCTAGCAACACATCATTGCTACCCAAGTGACAAGATTGTCGATGATTCGACTAAACCTTTATGATCATCACCGATATATGCCATTGTCCCTTTGTCCAAGATATCAAGACTAAGCACGAGACATGGAATGTGTCACTCTCGTATAGCCCAATCTTTGGTTTCTTGATTACCGAGTAGACCAACTTAAACTGATGACATTGATATCGATATATCAACTCATCCGAGCATGGCCATGCATTTTTCTAAGTCTCACTCTATCAAGGGGCCCAAAGATATCACTCCCGTTACATAGGAGGGACAAATCCCATCTTGATCATACAAATCCCTCCGCATGATATGTGACATACCCAATGACCTCCTTCAAGTTCACTCAGTCAGTTACGAGCAACAAAGGAAAGTATCAAAGTATGTGACTCACATGTAGGGAACCTTGATGATCTTAGGTCGAAGGACTACATATACCATGATCACTATGAGAATCACTTATGACACTCATATAACGATCCATGAAGTGTTCTCATGGTGGGTCGGTCCAGTACACAAGTTCTCCAACTTGTACCCATATGTAGACTAGATATCTCATATTAGTCTCCACATATGCTAGTCATTATGTATTATTGCAACCCGCTCCACAATAATACTAGACTAGGGACGTTTAAGAATATCATTATTCTAGGGTTACAATTATGCTTATTACGTTACGCAGAAACAAAACAACAAACATAATTGCTGGATTAATGCCTCAATAAAATATCATGACTCAATGTGCAAAAATACAATCATCTCATGATTGGCTTTTTGGGCACAATACTAACAGATACCCCTAAGGACCTCAGAAAGGATGAACCTGAGTGGACATTAGTTGTTGATGAAGCCTCTGGTTCTGAATATCATGGAGCCGGTGTAATCCACCGTGGTCCCGAAGGCATGGAAGCCATGAAGGCCATCAAATTCGGATTCAATGCCATGAACAATGTCGTTGAATATTAAGCCCTCATAGCAGGCTTATGACTGGCAAAAAGAGTTAATGTGAGAAATCTTAAGGCCCATAGTGATTCACACCTAGTAGTCCGGTAGATGGCGGGGGACTACGGTGCAAAAGACCTAACCTTGGCAAAATATCTTGACTTCATCAAAAAGCTCATCGAGGAGTTTGACACGGTGTGCATAGAAAATATACCTCGTTGAGATAATGTGGAAGCAGACACTTTGGCCAAATCAAAGAAGTCCACCAAAGTACTATATCAGCCAAACATAGCGATATTGTGCGTAACAACTTCGGGCACATGATGGAAAGATCCCATCAAGAAATACCTCACAACTTTGGAACTTCCTGCCGATTCTCTCAAAGCCACGAGAGTGTGAAAATGATCAGGAAGATACTTCCTGATTAGGGAAGAATTGTACTGACAAGGGTATGCAAGTCCGTTGTAGAGGTGTGTCAGCAAAGAGGATGTTGAAGCGGTCCTGAAAGAAGTCCATAAGGGGGCTTGCGGTTCTCACATAGGAACTAATGCCCTGGCTGGAATAGTACTTCGGCAAGGATATTTCTGGCCCACCTCAAGGAAGGATGCGAGGCAGTTCATCCAAAAATGCGACAAATGCCAAAGACACGCACCTATCTAGAGACAACCTCAGAAATCATAAATTTGGCAAACTAAACTTGCCCCTTCACCGTATGGGGTATAGACCTCATTGGCTCTCTCCCAACAGCTCCCAGAGGAGTGAATTTTTGCATAGTCGTAGTAGATTATTTCACCAAGTGGATGGAGGCAGAGCCTTTAGCAGCAATCTCGGTGAAGGTCATACAGAGATTTGTCTGGAAGAACATCATATGCAGATTCAGCATACCAATGGTGATAGTAGCTGATAATGGTTCCCAATTTACCGACAAAGGTTTCCAGGAGTTCATAGTCAACCTCGGAACAAAGTTGCACCTCGCTCCGGTGGCCCACCCTTAGAGTAATGAACAGGTTGAAGTGTCCAACAGACCAATAAAGGATGGCCTAAAGAAAAGGTTAAAGGAATCAAAGGGAAGATGGCCAGGAGAGTTTTCGAGTGTCCAATGGAGCTATTGAACAACCCCTAGAAGAGCCATGGGTGAGACGCCCTTCTCACTCGTTTTCGGCGCAGATGCCATTATCCCTATCGATGTCGTACAACCATCGGTGAGGATACAAGTGTTAGATGAAGAAGGGAACAACCTCGGTTTAAAACCAAGTTGTACCTCATTGACGAGCACAGAGAGATGGCTGAGCTTAAAAGAAAAGCTTTCCAGCAGAGAGTAGCCATCGCTACCAACTTGCACGTCAAGGGAAAAGAAATCAAGAAGGGGGACCTCATCCTCCAAAAACCCAAATTCAAAGCCCGAAGACCATCTCATGGAGTACTTCAGGCAAATTGGAATCGACCTCATTTGGTCCTCGATGAAGTTTGGCGAAAAGTCTACAAGCTCGGTGACATCGAAGGGGGAGAATTGAAAAATACATGGCATTCAGATTCCTTGAAAAAATTCTATACTTAGAAATTTTTTCTAAGGAAAAATTGTACAATTCTCACTGAGGGTGGCTGACCGAACATGGTGTAAAAACCGAACGAAGTTTATCCCGAAAATGCCTTCATGCAAGTTTATACATTTTTGCCGAAGGCATAATGACCGAACATGTTAGCCTTCAAAGGAGAAAATGAAACATGTTCACTTCCGAGGGGGAAAACCAAACATGGTCACCTCCGATGGACAACAACCAAAGATGGTCGTTTTATAGAAGTGCCTTTGTAAATTTGCACACTTAGAAAAATTTTCAAGAAGAAAGTGGCGCAAAAACACCCAAGAGGCATAACTAAAGATGGTTATATCCGAAGGTGAATATTCCTTCAACCGAACGTGGTTTCTAAACGAGAGCGCTTCATGTGACCAAACATGGTCATACTCGAAGAAGGAAAGCCAAAACTTAGAAAAATTTTCAAGGATGAAATGGTTCGAAGGCGGATATGTCCGAAAGGTCACTTTTTCTGAAAAGTGCTAACCGAACGTGGATTGGCGAAAAAGGGACTTAACTAATTGTACATGTGTTAAGTTTCACAGAAGATGGTCTTTTTCCAAAGGATGATGACTGAACATGGTCACGACACCCTTCGACGCCGAAGATAGTTCAGTAAGGAACTTAGCCAAAATTTTGAAGAAAGAAGTTTCAATGAAATTTCATTAAGTACAAAGGGAGCAAATTACATGGGAAAAAAGCAAAAGGAAGCCTATTCAGGGTCCTGGACACCTGTTGGCTCCTAGGCATCTTCAGCTACCTCACCTTCAGCATCATCTTCTTTGGCTGCAACTGTTGGGCCCGAAAGGCTGGGAGATTGAGGAACTCTATCCTCGACCACTCCCAAGAGGGTCCTTTGGGGATGTCCAAGGTCGCCAAAAAAGAAAGGTCGAGGTCAGGAAATTTGGACAGAACTTGGTGACGGGCCAGGAAAAAGCCGTCCTAATAAGAGGACTTAGTTGTCTATTCAGACTTGTTCTTCTCCACATGCAAGTCCTCCAGTTCATTTTTTAGGACCACGACCTTCCCTCTCCAACTTCTTCCTTTTCTTCTTCTCCTTCTTTAGCTTGTCGACCTTGGCTTGGAGTTTGAAATTAAAAGCAAATGCCTTTGTAAGATCAGCAACGGCGTCGTTCCTATCCTTTTGGAGAGCCTGGTTCCCCGAGGTCAAAGGTATCATCTTCGAACCGAGGTCTGACATCTTCACCAAAAAGTCGTGAATGAGCTCCACCTGACTCTTCAAAAACTCTTCCCGAAGGTTGGCCAGCTCTTCCTTGGTTATTTTATTAAGCTCGCCGTACTCGACGACAGAGCTGGCAAGAAGCTCCTTGGCCTTTGCCAAGGACTCTTCGAATCAACCTGGGACCAAAGACTGTTTCACTACCTAGGCTTTGAAGTATCCACTATATGCTAAGAGCTGCAAAAGGAAAGGCAGAATAAGGATAAAAAATGGGCCAAAAACTTAGGAAATTTTGCTAAGTCCCAAAGGGTTCAAAAGCTTAATTGGGCAACATGTTCACTCATCCTCATGGCGAGGACCTCCTCATTCGGACACTCCTCCATGATGGACTGGAAGGTGGCGTTTGTTAGGATGCCCTTCACCATCTGAGGAGCCATTTTCTGGCTATCCTCGGAGAACAAGTCCATGTCCTCCACGAAAGTCCAGAAAGGCTCCCTCGGCACTTTGTGCTTTAGAATCTTGGTATCCTGAAGGGCCCTCTTCTAGGCGTGCTCCACCACCCATTGAGTATGTGCTTGCTCCTCTGGAAAATCACACTGAAGTTCTATTAGCACGTTATCCTATAGCCATCCATCTATAAGGTCTAAAATGCCAAAAATTCTGAAACTCATAGAAGAATGGCTAAGGGACAAACCTGGTGGAAGCTCAGTGTCGTCTCTCTCGGAGTCACTAACCCCGAGGACCTTGGCAGGAACATGTTTGGCTTTCCTCTTTTGGTGCTCCTCAAGCTCCTCGGCCGAGATTCCCCCAACTGAGGTCCCTAGGATCTCCTCCGCAGTATTGGGACTTAGGGGAGTTGAGCATATGGCCAGCTCTGAAGGGAGGACAACGTGGACAAAAGTTTCGTGCGACACCTCCACGTTGCCTTTGGGCAGAGGAGGAAGGGAGTCCTCCTTGACTTTCTTCGACTTCAGAGCCGAAGATGATCCCCCATGCGCCTTTTTCCTCTTTGGCGTCGACTTCTTTGTCTGCTACTCCCCCTTCTCGGCCTGACTGAGGAAGAAAGACTTGTAAAATGCAGCAGACTTGTCACCCATCTCTGCAAATAAAAGAACACTAGTGTAAGTATAGAAAGAGATATATGAAAAAATTGGGAAAGAAACTTACTCTTTTCAAGAACCGGGTACATGAGTTCACAAAAAAGGGAGCATTACCAGCCACGCTTTCTTCCCGTCAAAAGTAGGCTTTGGCATGTTCACATTGGTAATGTGTTCCTTGATCACCCCCAGCTCCCGAAGGACCTCTTCGGTCATCAAATTCCATCTATTGGGAAAGGGGTATAAGAAACACGAAGGGGCCTCGGGATCCCAGTCTATGACAGCCCGAATATGGCTGTCAAAGTCCTCAAATTGAGCTTTTAACTCTAAGGTTAACAGCTTTCGGGGATCAACTACATCAATATCCAAAGTCACCAAAGCCCATTTGGTCGGCACATGTTCCCACTGCTCATGGACCTTCAGAAAGAAGAACTTCTTCTGCCACCCTTGCCGGTTGTCCTTCATTCAGAAGGTGAACGTGTACTTCCTGCTCCCAAATCCCCGAGGAAGCAAGGAGTAGAACGCACCCTTCGAGATGGACTGGAGTTTGTAGTATTGCATGACGAACCTGAAGTGGGGCTCTCTCTTGAAGACCCCACACATGCAAAGAAAGATGTTGAAACAAGAATAGGAGTTCGGAGGAAGTTGCTTCACAACTATGCCATGGATATGGAAAAAGTCACAAACCATCTTCAGCGGAGGATACTGAAGTCTAGCCTTCAGCTAGGCCCGAAAGATGGTAACCTCATCCGATGAGGCATATATAAGTAGGCATACCTGGACTAGGTAGCCTAGTAACAGCATACGAAGGAAGGAAGAATTTAGCCAACCACTTCTAAACTATCTCCAAAGTGGCACAACTTGGATGAGAGTTAAGGGGAAGCCAGCTCTCAGGAATGGGATAGGTCTTAGCTTGGGGAGCAGACATGATCGGAAAGAAAAAGTCTAACCTCGGGAAGGTGAAAGAAAAAGAATGAGGAAGACACACAAAAAATACTAAAGAATGACTTCGAAAAAAAGACCCACCTAGCTCGGAACAAGGTATGAACTTCGTAAGAACACCGCAAGTGTCATCGGAAATCGCTCCGTCACTAGCACGGTTACCGAAAAAAGAAAGAGACAAAAGGAAACTCGAGAGCAAAAGATAGCAAAAGAACAGAAGTGTGGAAAAAACTGAGGAGGAAGGGTTTATATAGGCCGAATGAGGCAGGTGAAGCGTCACCATAATGATCCCTTGAAGGCTAAGAGATGCTACTAATGTAACGGATGCGACTGTTCACCAGTCACCAGGTGACACGTGTCACCCGACATGGGAAACAAGTGCACGCCTCCTGATAGCTAGCAGACCTACGCAAGCTTAGCCCGAAGTGACGCGTCTATCCGATCAAGAAGATGTGACGATTCACTAAGGTAACAAAAAAATCAAAAGGGGAATATGCACTTCGCTCCGAAGTAACAACTTCAAGAAAATCAAAAGCTCGCCCAAAAATGAGAAAGTACCACTTGAATGATGACGGGACTACCACGGCTTGAGGAGACACTTTAAACCAAAGAGGTGCCCTCTTCTGAAGAAGGTAACCTCAGTCAAAAGTCCAGTCATACTAGTTGAGACAACTGTCACCTCCCAAGAGATCCATGATACGCTTGTAAAAGCTCAAGCACTGAAGATACAACTTCGGCTCCCCGAGGGGGGCATGTGATAGCCAAAGGGCTATTACCCTTTGAGATTTCCCAAATTGTCTTGGTGAGTACCATCCTCAGGGAACACACGTGACCGACCTCGGTAATAAGGGAAGGCCCTACCATCCTCGGTGTGAACACTACCCTAGAACCGAAGGACCAATGTCTCCGAGATCTGATCACCTAGGCAAAAACCACCTTCGGTCAGGACCTAGCCCCGACCTCAACTACCCTCGGTAAATGATTGGACTGACCTCAGAAAGGGCATGCACAACCACCCTTAGATGGGCGAGCCCACCAACTTCAGAAGTGCATATCCCCATCCTTATTAAGGGAGAACGTCTCCTAATGTTGCCCTTTTCTGTCAAAGGACCTCACCGAACAACACACGGTGGTAATGTTGGACTGAGGGAGACCTCCTGCCCTGAATGAGTTCCATACTCTGAAGGGTTCTAGCTCCCCGAAGAGGTCTTCTGGAGACACGAAAAAAATGATTAAGGAGCCTTTCACATAGAGACCTTGTACACGCCCCTAACCTCTAGCTAGAACGGCCTATGGCCAACTGGAGATACCTATCTCCAGAGGTATGAACCACATCTGACCGTATGCGTGTAATGATTTGAGCGGGCTGTGTCAAACGGCCTCCTCCTTACACCCTCTTATAAAAACTTGGGAATGACCATGGTAAGAGGACATAGAACTCTCTCTACTTTTTGCTCTCCACTCTCTGCTCCTTACTCCCCAAATACTGACTTGGGCGTCGGAAGCTCCTCCCCCGGAAACACATTCCGGGGAGCTCCTAACCCCTGTTCTTCTGAGTGTTTCAGGCACCCTGGTACTGAAAGTATCCTTCAGGCTAGCATGTCATACAACAAGGATGCCAATGGGCATCAGGGTCAAAGTAGCAGACGTTGGACACAAAGGCATTAAAAGGAGTAAGACACTATGGGCACTACGGCACCAAAAAGTACACGGTATAAGCCTATAGCATGGATCTTCTACTAGGATTTTTATGCCATATAAGGTCTTGTATGCCTTAGAAAGTGGATGCAACTAGTAACATTGTTTCAAGCTGAACGAATCAACTTGCATGTTCTAGTTTGTACGGTATAAAACATGTCTAGGGGACAATTGCTTAAATGTGGTTAAAGGAAATATATGTTTTACACTTTGGTGCTATTTTAGTATTTTTTTAAGTGCTAGCTAGCTAGGTTTGCTGTTGTATATTTTGTTTTGAAAATGAATACAAAAGCTACTTATGCATGATTATTATTAGAATTAAGCTAGAATGCTTAAGAGCATGTGCATGTTTTGTGGAACCATTGAGCAACAAAATGGTATCACAAGAAAATGGTAACACAATTAATAAAATGAGCTTTTGCATTTTACTGACTTAATGAGTTGCTGTTAGATCCTAAAAGGTCTCACTCCAAATGTGAGTGCGGAGGGTCCTATAGTACCCAAATAGGGTAGTAGGTGCCTCATCAACACTTAGTGAAATTTTAGGTGCTAAGCAAGGGTTTAAGTTTAAAACACGTTTTTTATACCAGGCAGATGACCTGACACCTTGGGATGAAAAATTACCATTTTACACTCAAACCTCTTTTGATGCCATAATCTCTTCAAAACTCTATAAACCTTAACTAAGTTGCTTAACCTTACTAAAGGAACTTAAAATGATATATTAAACTAGGGATTTACCAATTTATATATGTAAGCTTCCCACTAGGAGGGCTATAATAGGTCCAAGATATATTAGCCCTTAAAAGAGAGTTAGAGGAGACAGAGGCACAAAACACTTTGGTGGAGGTTGACTCATCCAACCTAATTGGAGCATGGGCACTATGCCGATAGTGCCAAAGTCAACAAGAGACTAAATAGTGAGAATGAATAATGAGAAAGAGTGGCATAGACTTAGGGTACAAGGAGTACTTGACTCCAAGTCTTGCGCCTAGAAAAATGTTGTCAATGGTCTGAGTAGTCATTGGACTAGTTGATGTGTTGTTTAGTTCATAAGTCTTCCCACGACACTAATTCTTAATGTGGATGTGTCAAATCTCTCTACAATTATAAATATGTAAACTCACAGGCAAGCGCATCTTTTATCGAAGTATAACGGTGGCAAGTATCAAGATGATTCTTCCCACAGAACAGATTTGTCGGCGTACTCAATATATCTCCTTATTATCTAACAAAAGATTATGAGGGTTAATTTGCTAATTAACTAAGAATTAAGCTAAGCTAACTAATGTAGTAAAAATAAATAAACAACTAATTTATGGCAGTGAAAAATAATCAAATAATCAACAATCAAGACATGCCATATTTAAATACAAATCCCCCTTGAAATCCATTGTGCTACTCTTAATTTTGTTTAATAGGCATATAGTTAACTTGGACCATGGAGTACTACCAAAAGTACATTAGCCCCCTATTATTCTCATTCACTAACCCCTATTCTTAAGTCAATGATAGGGTGACTAGTCCTACCATGCTTCATAAGAATACTTTACTAGTTCTACAATCTAACTATTGGGTTTTACCCTAGTCTAGAGGTATTATGCCAATCCATTACTCCCGACTCAATAATCTTTCTTCTACCCAACAATGATCTACAATAAACATATCAAATCCTAACTACATATGTTCATCACCCAACATTGAATTAATAGGCTACCTACTATTAATTAACACAATAAAGCACATTGGATAGATCACAAGAAAAGTATAATTATATTAAACAAAAGTTTATCATAGACACATAATCCTTGGGTTAATCTGCTCTAAGTATGAGTAAACAAATTAGTTCATCATGCTAAAAAAGAAAACCAATAGAAACAAGGGAAAAATAAAAAAAGAAGTCCCCATATCTAAATTGCTTATCCTCCAAGGAATATGATATGAATTAATCAGTATTAACCATCAAAACTATCTTCGACAGCTTTCTCCTATGAAAAGAATAAATCTACAACATAATAGTTAAATGATGTACCTAATATAATTGTCACAATAAATTTTATTTTTTATTACATGTATTTATATATTAGTGAAAATATCACTTCAGGTTGGGGGAAATTTTTGGAGTTTACAAATATAAATATCTTATTATACATAATTCTTACTTTTTTTCTATTTTTCAGTGCAAATTTACTTTTTAATTTTTGGTAAAACTTAATTCACTGTTTTTTCTTAAGCATAGGCACATTTTTAGGTATAGTAGCAGCAATGATGATGATTATGATAATAATAATAATAATAATAATAACAATAATAATTATTATTGTTGTTGTTGTTGTTGTGTACCTAATCATAATAATAATATTGCCAATATGAGTATTCTTATTATGAATTATGATACTTAATCAAATGTAACAATATATGCTTAAAGAAATATAAAACCGTGACAATATTTGGAATAAATGCCTTAAATAATTACACCAAATGAGAGTTTTACATGCACCTCATTCAGCACTTGCAGTAAAACAAAATGCTTGCGATTGCATTACCTAATAACTAGGCATGTTTTCATTGTTTAGTTATCAATAAATAAATTAGAAAACTAATTCATGCGAACGTGAAAATTTTTTTATTGGGGCAGAGGTTGTAGATTAATCATTAGAAGTCATAAGTTTGATCTACAGGTTTACAAATTCAATATTTCTTGCACTGTATAAATAAATGGAATTCCTTGGAAAAAAAAAAGAAAGTAAATTCAACAAAAGAAAAAGATAGTAAGTAATAGTCGAAGGGCTATCACCCATAAAAACCTTTTCCCTTAAAGGAACCTAACAACACCCTCGGAACTTTATAGCACCAACCTAGGGAGGAATCTCTCCAACACCCTCGATAATACACATACCTGACTCCGGTAGAAAGGCTCCTCGCCACCCTCGGATTGGCACATATTATAACCTTGGCAGTATAGGTTCACCATCCTCGGCCGAGGAAAGTGTCTCTCAAAGATGCTCTGCCTTTTCAAATTGCCTTCCCAGTAGTCCTCAGGGAAAATTCCTGCTTGAAGGGGTCTCACACCTTCGAAGGGGTCTTATGAAAAAATGACAAATATAGTTAAGGGATCTTTGACATGGAAGCCTTGCACACGCCCCTATCTTTTGGTCAGAACCACCTATAGCTAGCGGGAGATGCCTACTTTTGAAGGTACAAATTAGATCTACCTGAACACGTGTTTTGAATTGAATAGGTTGTGTAAAATGGCCTTCTCCTCCCATCCCCCTATAAATACTTGGGAGGCTCCTACGTAAAACACACGGGTCTCTCTCATTTCCATTTTTTCTGCTCTTAAATGATTTCTTTCTCATATACAGACTTGGGCGTCGGAGGCTCCTCCCTCGAAAACACACTATGGGGGGCTCCTAACTCGCTTTCTTCAAGATCTTGCAGATACCATCTCACCGAAAGTCTTTCTTAGGCCCAGCATGTCATACAATAAAGATGATGCTGGGCATCATTTGGCACCGTTTGTGGGAACTCATCACCAAGTCACTGTTGTTAAGATTCGGCGTTCAAAGCACAAAGGACTTTTGAGTTCCTAGTCCATGCCAGAAACTGAAGCAACGACTTAACAGACTGCGGTGGAGACTTCCTTGCCAGAGGACAAGTGTCCTTTAACAATGACAATAGGCTTCCTCCGTGATTTTTAGTGCTTTATCATGGCTGAAATGACCCAACAACTCAAGCGAAGGTGGTCAACTGCACCTCCAAAAAAGTTTCAAGTCACCTCCTTGGAGCGCTGGAAGCGGGGGTTCTCACAATGAGTCCTCAATGGAGAACATATCTTCCCGAGGATGTCGCACTATGGAATTGGGTTAAAAGAGCCCACAACTTCCCGCCGGGAAAGTCTATCCCCAGATGAGAAGTGCCTATCCCCGCACCGGAGAAATTACTCACCGAAAAGGAGATGCCATTCTTCATTGCCTATGGCTGCTAGGAAACGAGGAAATGATGGCACTAGCATCCTGATGGAGAAAATCCTAAAAAGGTTGGAAAGACAGGTCTCTCGAAAGCCTGTCTGGCCAAGGCTGTCAAAGACCTTCACAGGAGAAGAGTCCCTCTTCATCCATACGATAATAGAGGCACCAATGCCCAACAAATTTCGAGTACCACATCTGGAGACTTATGATGGGCAAAGCGATCCCCAAGCCCACTTGATGAAATATATGGGGAGCATGGTGCTACATGGTGCCGATGACACAACCTTCTACAAATGTTTCAAACTCAGCTTGTCGGGGCGGGCAACTACATGGTACAACCCCCTAGCCCCTGAACCATAATGGGTTTCCAGGAGTTGTCCGCAACCTTCACCCAACAGTTTATTGGAAGCAGAACAATGAAAAGATGCTTGTCCAGATGTTCAACATAGCCCAAAAAACGTGGAGACCATTCGGGACTATGTCAAGAAGTTTAACCGAGAAGCCCTCAGTATGCCGAACTTCTACCCTGAAATATGAATCCTCGTTATGGTTAGGGGACTATGAAGGGACTCATAACTATTCAATGAGTTTGCCAAGGATCCCCCTAACATCCTCAGAGAATTCTACACAAGGATAGAGCAACACATGACAGCCGAGGAGTTCCCAAAGTTCGACAACAAACACTCCGAGGGTTAGAGTCAACAACCTCGGTATTCAGCTGATGGAAGGGGCAGAACTCATAAAGCAAGGGGGAAGAGGCCAATATAATTCACCCCTCTAAACACTAGAAGAACGAATATCCTGATGGCCATGGAAAGCAAAGGAAGCACAATCCAACATTCGAAGGCCATAACCTCAGACAATAAGAAGAACATGAAGAAGTTCTGTCATTTTCATTTAGACCACGGCACAATACCGAGCATTGCTTCCTGCTGAAAAATAATATTGAATCTTTGATCAAGCAAGGGCAACTTTGATGCTACTTGTGGATTCTGTGACATGAAGCCCGAGAAGGAAAAGAAGGTGATAGAAAAGGACATGATGAGGATTATGACTCTAACCGACGTCAAAATTGAAGTCCCAGGAAACACCCGCCTCCTCTAGATGGTATAATCTAGACAATCACAATTGGAATACCTCGGCAGAAAGGAAAAGGAAAGCTCGTGAAATCACGATGATGGAATTTGACAACCAACACACAAGCTTGTTCGAAAAGATGGACCTACAGTGAAGTTTCCACATGATAACCCCCTCCTGATTATGGCAAGGATAGGAAGCTAGGATGTCAAAAGGGTGCTCATTGATGATGGGTCAAAAATTGACGTTTTGTTCTCCCATTTATTGCCGAACTTGTGTATCTCAAAAGGTGATCTTAAACCCGTTACTTCACCTACCTTTGGTGTTGGTCCCTCGGAACTCCCAGTACTTGGGTGGATTGATCTATTCTTGATGCTAAATGGTAGCTTGATTGAAACAAAGGAAGAACTCTTCACTTCTACTATGACAAGGTTCATCATCATAGATGTCCCATTTTCATATAATGCCATCCTCGAAACGCGGACACAGGGTAATCATAACATTTGCCCATATGTGAAATGCCTGAGTGTCAGATTCAGCACAAAGAGGGTGATGCAGAAATACTCATCGATCAAGTTGAAGTAAGAAAAGTTTTTGTCAAAGCAAGATAGAGCCCAGTGAAAGTTCACAATCAAACTTCGATAGAGAAGAGCGTATCAGGCGAAGATAAGATAGAGAGTGAAAAAAGTGATCTTGAAAAAATAGAAACAGAGGATGTAGAACTTGTCCCTGGCCGAAGTACCCAAGTAGGGAAAAATTGACCGAAGTTGACAAGAAAAAGCTTGTATCCCTTTTATTAATGAACAAAGATCTATTCGCTTACTCTTTGAAGGATATGCCTGGAGTAGACCCAGGTATAATTCAGTATAGCCTTAAATTATGCCCATAGGTGAAGCCAATTTGGCAGAAAAAGTGTAGCTTCTCAGTGCACAAGAACAATTTCATTAAAACTGAAGTCCAACAACTAGCGGAGGAAGGCATAATAAGGGAGGTCATGTTATGGCTCTCCTAGTGGGAAGCATGCTTGAAGAAGGTAAATTGCTCTAAATCATGTTTGAAACCTTAATTCAAGTTTACATAGCAAGAATAGGAAAGTTTAGCAAAGTTCACTAAGTTCCAAGGAGGTTAAGGCACTAAATAAGATTTAGGGGAAAAATGGTAATTTTTGCATCTTGAATAGTCGGGCCAGATCTCGAGTGGTTAAAATGAGTTTTTATAACCTAAGTTTCAACTTTAACCCAAGCTTGATGAAATAAACAAGGATTAATCAAGAATAGCTAAGGTTACCAAAAGATGGGGACTCAAGTGTATCATATCTAATACTTTGATGGCTTAGTTCTAAAATAGGGTTATAAGAGGGTAAAGTGGAGGGGTGGCTACCATAAACCCGAGTTCATCCTTTCAACCCTCATTTTTCCATCCAATTAAGCTTGAAATCAAAGTTTCTTGGTGAAAATAAAAGCCATCATAAGTATATAAACTGTTGGGAGCTCATTTGAAGCATAAAACCATGGTTTTGGAGCTTGGAAGCACGTTTTCTCCCATCCCTTGTTTTTAGTATGAGGTAACTAATGTGTACTTGATTGAATTCATGTTTATTAATTGATTAGGTACTTGGGTTTTGGTTAGAAAGCAAGAATTTGATGTTTGGCGCCTATGTTTTGCTTGGAACTTAGGTGGTGCTTTGGTGAGCTTAATGGATTAGAAGAGTGCTTGATTCTTGCTTGTTACTTAGAGTTGAGATAAGGGAGTTGTGTTTTTTAGTTCAATTAATGCTATTGGGATGAGTTTGCTTGATGAATTTGAGTAATTCTAGCAATAGCATTAGTTAGTGGACAAGGTTGAATCATGGTGGACTATGAGGTTTGTGATGATTGGAATGATGATATAATGGATCATAGATTGGTTTGTGATAGTTGGTTGTGATCCATGCAACATGTTTTACATGAGTGTGAAGTTTGGAGGCTAACCAAGCATGTTAGATATATTTGGTAAGTGTCCAAAGTTCATACTAGCAAAATCTGTGAAAATTCTGCAGATTTGCAGATTGGCAGCGTGTCGCCAGTTTTGTAACATTGCCCACGATGCGTTGCTAATACTAGAGAGTTGACAGAATGTTACCAACTATGGCGATGCATCATCATAGCTGGTGATGCATCACCACAAGTATGTTGGTTGAATTTTCCATGTTTTGCTAGGAAGGTCAAGGGGGGACGTAAGGGGGTTCTTAGGGTAACTTGGGGTTTAAGCATTCCGGGGGTACTCTGATACTTTCAAAAGTCCTTTGAGACCTAGGAGTTTTCTTGAGTTTTGTAAAGTTTGATGGTTACTTCTACCATAAGCAAGAAACCTAGTTTAGTAGGGATCACAACTAAGTACCACAAGTTAGGGTGAAAGGTTTAGAACCCTTGGTGACCTAGCCGTGCCGTTAGCCATGAAGTTAGAAGTTGAAACCTTAGTACACCTAGTATACAAGGTCTTTATGGCCTAGTTATAATAGTCCCACCATAGTTCCCCTGTACAACATAAATGGGAAATGTTCAACTGGTGATTTATCCCTAGTTAGGCTGGCAAGCTAAGCTCACTAGAGGACAAAGCTATGCCTTGTAGTTCTAGGACTAGCATGAGGAGTGGTCCCATGAGACCAAGGTATATGCATATATGAGACCCTCAAGCTATATGAGCTCACAACAGGTTACACTTGTTCTCATATTTGGAGTCCTTAGTAATTTTCTTGCAGGTACCATGAAGACCCTTACTGAGAATGTTTAAGTTCTCACTCCCTAGTTATGTTGTGCAGATTCTGAAGTTATTGGACTGGGTAACCATTAAGGGTTATTGCAGTAGTTAGCTTTTGTTGCAGGTATTTCCCTTGAGAATATTTATGATTCTAGTTTACTTGAGTAACTTGTTGGTCAAGTAATAGTACTAACTAAAGTCTTCCTTTGCCTGTAAAGCCTAATAGCACTTGGACAAGGATTTTGGTGACTCGCCACTGGGACTTGCATCCAAGGCAGGAGTTAGTTCAAGATCTCAGTTGAGGCTTGTATATATAGTACTCTTAGTTTCCTCCATTGTCTATGTTTTGAGGTGTCCTAGGCTCTAGGGTTGCTCTTGGGTGAGGGCATTAGTCTACTTTATGTATGAATGCTCCCACATAGTTGTTATGTGTAGTAAACTCATATAAATGTTGATTCTGTATGCTTTGGCTATTTGAACTTATTTTCTACACAAATCTCTTGGCCAAGTCAATGTTTTGTGGTTTTTGTTAATCCAAATCACAGCTTGAAAAGCATGCATCCCGCATATTCTAGGCTAATCAACTAGCATCACAGAGTTTTAATTTACGCATGTATAGAACTAGCCAATTGTAATCCACCATGAGACCAGCTCTCACAGGTCTTCTGGGCAAGGGCCAAGGACGGCCGTGTCAGGTCAAGTATCCCGAGTGCCTTAATAATGTTGTTGTTACGCAAAGGAGAGAGCAATAAACTCTAAATGTGCATCGACTTCCGAAATATAAATGATGCCTATCCAAAAGACTCGTATCTTCTACTACCAATAGACCAATTGGTAGACTTGGCTGCTGAATATGGTTTACTTAGCTTCCTTGACACTTGTAGCGGGTACCAGCAAATTTGGATGGATCCCAAAGATGAGGGAAAAACCGCCTTCATTACCGAAGTTAGGACCTACTACTACATCAGAATGCCTTTTGGCCCTAAAAATGCAGAAGCCACATACCAAAGGCTGATGAACAGGGAGCTCGACTCCCAAATTTGGGGAAATACAGAAGTGTACGTCGATGATATGATAGTTAAGGGTAAAATACCCAGTAATCATGTCATCGATTTGGGGGAAACATTCCACCAACTTCAGAAATTTGGAATCCACCTTAACCCCGAAAAGTGTGTGTTTGGGGTGACTGCTGGCAAATTCTTCAGATTTATGGTATCCAAAAGTGGTATAAATGCCAACCCCAAAAAAGTTGGCACTCTACTAGCATTCTGAAGTCCAACAACAACAAAGGATACGCAAAGGCTCATTGGACGAATAACTTCCCATGGTAGATTCATATCCAGATACGGAGACCGATGTTGGCCATTCTTTAAAGTACTTACGAAAGGGAAAAAAACAAAGGCAATGTTGGACCCGGGGAACACCCTTTGAACGAGGAATGCCAGAACACATGGGAGAAGCTCAAAAATTTTTCAAACCATTTGCTCACACTTCAGCAACCAAGGGAAGGAGAACCATTCATCCTCTACCTCGCAGTAACTAAGAAAGCTGTAAGTTCGGTTCTAGTTAGGGAGGAAGGAGGGAAGCAATGGCCAGTGTACTTTGTGAGCAAGTCCTTGCACAATGTGAAAGTTAAGTACCCTATTCTGTAAAAGGCCATCTATGCCCTAGTATTGCCAGGTAGGACACTCCGGCCTTATTTCCAAGGACATCCCATGACAGTGCGAATTACCTTGCCTCTAAAAGATGTCATATGAAAGGTGGACCACTCAGGCCGATTATCGAAGTGGTGCATCGACCTAGGCGAGTATGATATCACTTATGAGCCAAGAAGGGCAATAAAAGCCCAAGATCTGGCAGATTTTATTGTCGAGGTACTTGAAACTGAAGTAGCCTAGGAGACCTCAGAAGTGACGAAGCTGAGTGGACATTATTGATCGATGGAGCCTTAGGATCTGAACACCAGGGAGCTAGAGTAATTCTTTGTGGACCCGAAGGTATGGAAGCTTCAAAATCCATCAAATTCAGTTTCAATGTCACCAATAACGTGGTTGTATACGAAGCCTTCATAGCAGACTTGCGACTGGCAAAATGAGTCGGTGTAAGAAATCTGAAAGCCCACAGTGATTCTTAGTTTGTGGTCCGGTAGATGACTTAGGACTACGAGGCAAAAGATACTAAGTAGGCAAAGTACTATAATCTCATAAAAGGACTTATCCGAGAGTTCGACTTAGTACAAATAGAAAATATACCCCGATCAGATAATGTGGAGGCAGATACATTGGCCAAATCAAAATAGTGCACCGAAGTGCTAGATACCCCCAGTATAGCAATAATGTCAATTGTAACCTTGGGTAAAGGATAGAAGGATCAAATCAAGAAATATCTCACAACTTTGAAACTGCCTAAAGACCTTCTAGAAGCCGTAAAAGTACAAAAGTGCTCGAGTAGATACTTCTTGATCGAGGAAGAATTATACCGACAAGGGTACGCCAATCCACTACAAAGATGTATCAGTGAAAATGACATTGAAGTAGTTCTCACAGAAGTCCATGAATGAGCCTATGGGTTTCACGTCGGAATTGACAACCTTGCTGGTGTACTACTTTGGCAAGGGTATTTCTAGCCTCATTTAAGGAAGGATGCAAGTCAGTTCATCAAGAAATGTGATAAGTGCCAGCAACATGCACCCATCCAGAGAGTACCCTTCGAGGTAATAACTTTGGCTAGCTACCCTTTCGCCTTTACTATGTAGGGTGTTGACCTCATTGGGCCTCTCCTAATGGCTCTAGGAGGAGTGAAGTTTTGTGTAGTTGTAGTGGATTCACCAAGTGGATCAAGGCAGAGCCTTTGACAGCAATTTCGGTGAAGGACATACAAAGATTCATCTGGAATAACATCATATGCAGATTCGGTGTGCTGAGGGTGATAGTAGCAGGTAATGGTTCCCAGTTCATTAACAAAGGATTTCAAGAATTCCTAATAAACCTCGAGGTAAAATTACAATTCGCCCTAGTTGCCTATCCTTAGAGCAATGCACAAGTTGAAGTATTTAATATGACAATCAAAGATGGTCTAAAAAAGAGGTTGAAAGAGGCAAAGAGAAATGGCCGGGGGAACTCTCGAGTGTGCTATGGAGTTGCCGAACAACCCCTAGAAGAGCTACTAGAAAAACACCTTTCTCACCTGTCTTCAGCTCTATGGCCATTATCCCTGTCGAAGTTGTACAACCGTCTATTAGAATACAAGTGTTTAGAGAAGATGGGAATATTCTTGGTTTAAAAGCCAACTTAGATATGATTGATGAACATAGAGAGATGGCTGAACTCGGAAGAAAAGCCTTTCAGCAAAGGGTAGCCATTGTTGTGAACTCGCATGTCAAACCTGAAGGGATCAAGAAAGGAGACCTTGTTCTTCGAAAGGCTGAATTGGAACCCGAAAGACCATCTCATGGCATACTTTGGGCAAATTGGGAAGGACTTTATTTAGTGATCGAGGAAGTTCGGCCAAGGGTCTATATGCTTAGAAATGTCGAAGGAGAAAAGTTGAAGAACACATGGCACTCTGATTTTTTAAAAAATTCTACACTTAGAATTTTCCAAAAGAGTTAAACCGAATATGGTTGCTTCCGTAAGTACATGAGTGATGGTGTATAAGTATTGTTGAAGGTGGATGACCAAATGTGGTTAATCCTGAAAGTACCTAAGTGTTTTCAAATGAAGCAAGTTGTCCGAGTATGGTTGACCGAATATGGTTGATCCCGAATATAGACAGCCAAATATGGTTGATTCTATTCTTAAACACTTAGAATGATATCCATATTTCACCGAAGATAACTGGACATTAACTTCAGAAAAGACTAATGTTGTTAACCCTTGGAAAAAATTTTTAAGGTAATACGCAACCGAATGTGCTAATACCTACATTACCGAATATGGTAAACATCGAAGGTTGTACCAGAGGTCATACCCATCGTGGACTCAGCCAAATTTTTGGAAAAAAAGTTCCATTAAGAAAGCTAGTACACAAAAAAAAACCTACGTCTTATGGGTTATTTGGCCCATCTTTGGCGTCTTCAGCATTTGTATCCTTGGTGTCAGCACCTTCAGCATCATCCTCATCTTCATCACTTACATCTTTAGCCGACCATGAAGCAATAGGAAGGTTGAGATATTCAATCTTTGACCATGGTGAGGATGGTCCTTCATGGATGTCTAGGGCTCTCAGAAATGAGATGTCGAGGTCGGGATATTACAAAATGACCTGATGGCAGGCGACACAGAAGTCATCTTGCAATGTGGAGTTGGCTGCCTCATCTGCCTTAGCTTTCTCAGCCTTAAGGTCCTCCAGCTCCTTCTTTAGTGCCTCAACCTCCTTCTCTACCTTTTTCTCCTTCTTCTTCTTCTTCCCCTTCAATCGCTCAATTTTCGAGAGAAATTCGGCATTGATCTCCAGTGACTTAGTAAGGTCAGCTACTCTGTCTTTTTTCTCCTTCTAAAGCCGAGCTCAGCTTGACCATCTTCGCATCGGGGTAAGATATTTTCAAGGAGCACTTATCAAGGGGCCTCCTTTGGCTCTCTAGCACTTCCTAGCAAAGCTTGGCCAGGTCCTCCTTCACAATCTTATTAACCTCACCGTATTTCATGCACAAGCTCGAAATCAACTCCTTGGCCTTAGCCAAGTTCTCTTCTAACTAACTTCGGATAGCAGACTATTTGGTTGCCCAAGCTTGAAAGTAGCCTCCGTATGCTAGTAGCTGTAATTGGAAAATACCTGATGTAAGCTACAACAAGGTTTAAGACTTTGAGAAATCAAAATTTTTCTAAGTACTAGGGGTTACATGAGTAGTATGCTCGGTCATTTGAGCTGCGAGGATCCCTTCTCTCGGGAAGTCATCAATCAAGGTTTGAAAGATGTCGTTGGTCATAATCCCTCACTATTTGAGGGACCATCTTCTAGTAATCTTCAAAAAATAGGTCCATGTCCGTAGTAAAGGTCCAGAAGGGTTCCTTCGGGACCTTGTCCTTCAGAATCTTCAAGACCTAAATGGCCCCCCACTGAAGGTGGTCCATCATCCATTCTATCTGGGCCCTTTCCCCAACAAAGCCATGCCAAAGTTGATAGTCGAAGTGCTATAGCCCTTTAAACCCCTAAGCTCAGGCAAAGCACTGTTAGTGTTGTGCCCAAAAGCCAATCATGAGATGATTGTATTTTTGCACATTGAGTCATGATATTTTATTAAGGCAATAATCCAGCAATTATGTTTGTTATTTTGTTCCTGCGTAACTTAACAAACATAATTGTAATCCTAGAATAATGATATTCTTAAAAGCCCCTGGTCTAGTATTATTGTGGAGCGGGTTGCAATAATACATAACGACTAGCATATGTGGAGACTAATATGAGATATGTAGTCTACATATGGGTACAAGTTGGAGAACTTGTGTACTGGACCGACCCACCATGAGAACACTACATGGATCGTTATATGAGTGTCATAAATGATTCCCATAGTGATCAGGGTATATGTAGTCCTTCGACCTAAGATCATCAAGGTTCCCTACATGTGAGTCACATACTTTGATACTTTCCTTTGTTGCTCGTAACTGGGTGAACTTGAAGGAGGTCATTGGGTATGTCACATATCATGCGGAGGGATTTGTGATGGCCAGGGGCCTCATCGTTCAGAGTCATGATGACTGGAGGAGAGACTTCTGGGAGGAAGAACGCCTGGTGGATTGGATCGCCCAAAGGAGAGTGCCTGAAAGCTCAGAAACAAAGGGTTAGGAGGCCCCCGGAGTCTTTTTCCGGGGGGGGAGCCTCCGACGCCCAAGTCAGTGGTGGCTGAGAGAAAGGCAGAGAAAATAGCACAAAGGGCTGAGGAGTCTCGCCTGGTAATTTTCTCAGAGTGTGGGAGCAGTGTTTTGCCAACCAGCCTCCTGCCAAGTATTAATTCCTGGTATTTATAGGAGTGCCTAGCCCGTTCAGATCGCGACACGTGTTCGGTCGGATGTTCCTGAATTTCTGGGCGTAGGAGACAGATAGCTGGTAGCAGGTTGCCTTGAGCCATGTGCTGAGACGGGCCATGATGTGATTCTGATGGCGTCAGCGTGGCAGTGCGCCTTTTGAGGCAGATTGTGGCGTCTGTGAATGGATGTGTCAGAGGCTTCCTTAAATGCTTCCATAAATGCTCCTGTCGCACTCCCGAGGTCCCTGGGTGAGGTCGTCCTTTGGTACGGACAGAGCCTCTTCGGGAAACAAGCCCTCAGTTCGGGGGTTCCCAGTTTCAGGGAGTTCCGCCTTCGGGGATATCATGTTTGGCTCGCTATGTCTGGTGCCGCTTTTCCGAAGGCGATCTGTTCACAACCTTGGGGGGCCGAGTAGTGTCCTCGGGTTTTCTTGGCGTGCCGGGCTCGGAGCTCTTCGGCTATCTCCCAAGGTGCATGATCACACCTTTTCTCGGGTAGCGCCAGCTTCTTCTGGCCATTCTTGTGGCAGGGAGTTCGGCCAGATAGAGGCAATAGCGTTTGGGTCTCCTCAGTGGTGGGTATTTCGGCGATAAAATCTGCCAGTGCTTGAGCTTTTATGGCCTTCCGAGGCTCATACGTGATTTCGTGTTCACCTAGCTCTATGCACCACTTGGAGAGCCTTCCTAAATGATCAACTCTCTTCATAACATCCCGTAGCGGCAGACTACTTCGGACGATGATGGGGTGAGCCTGAAAGTATGGTCGCAGCCTTCTCCTTGCAAGCACCAAGGCGTATATAGCTTTTTGAAGCAAAGGGTACCTGACTTCGGCGCCATGCAGGGACTTGCTGACATAGTAGACCGGCCATTGCTTTGGCCCTTCTTCTTTCATGAGGACCGAGCTCACAGCTTTTTCTGTGACGGCGAGGTACAGTACGAGGGGCTCTCCCTCCCGAGGTTGTCGCAGAGTCGGCAGGCTGGCCAAGTAGACTTTGAGTTCTTCCCAGGCCTTTTGGCAATCTTCATCCCAAGGATGATCATTTCTTCCGAGGTTGCCTTCCATTTTTGCTGCCTTTGTGAGGACTTTGAAGAAAGGTCGACACCTATCTCCGTACCTGGAAATAAACCTGCTCAGAGAGGTTATTCTTCCGGTCAGTCTCTGCACGTCTTTGACTGTGGCAGGAGTTCGGAACTCAAGCAGAGCCTTAATCTTCTCGGGGTTAGCATCGATGCCTCTTTCGGATACCATGTACCCAAGGAATTTTCCCGAGGTCACCCCGAAGATGCACTTCTCGGGATTAAGGCGGATCCCGAAGGCTCTGAGCTTTTGGAAGGTTTCCTCTAAATCTGCAACGTGGTAGCCAGGCAGCTTGCTCTTGACTATCATATCATCAACATACACCTCCATGTTTCTCCCCATTTGGTCTTTGAAGACCTTGTTCATCAGCCTCTGGTAGGTGGCTCCTGCATTTTTGAGCCCGAAGGGCATCCTGATATAGCAATATGTTCCTCCCTCGGTGATGAAGGCAGTCTTCTCTTCATCTTCGGGGTCCATCCTTATCTGATGGTAGCCACTGAAGGCGTCTAGGAAACTTAGGAGCCCATATTCAGCAGTTGAATCTACCAGTTGATCTATTGGCGGCAGAGGGTATGAGTCTTTCGGGCAAGCATCGTTCAAGTTTCTGAAGTCGATGCACATCCGGAGTTTGCTGCTACCTTCTTTTGTGGCAATGACCACGTTGCTTAACCATTCGGGGTACTTGACCTCCCTGATAACTTCAGCATCTAGGAGACGCTGGACTTCGGTTTTGACAAAGTTGCTTTTGTGGGCTGAGATGCTCCGTTTCTTTTGCCGGACAGGTTTTGCTTCCGGGCTTACTTTGAGGCTATGCTGTATTATGCCAGGGTTTACCCCCGGCATATCTTTTGGCGAGTAGGCAAACAGATCTTTATTTTCCAGCAGAAAGGATACAAGTTTTTCCTTGTCACCTTCGGCCAAGCTCTTCCCTATTCGGGTAGATTGTCCTGGGACAAGATCTACTGCTTCCGTTTCTGCCTTTGCGGGATCTTCTCCTTTGCCTTTCTCCTGCGCCTTTGCCTCCACCGTTTGTGTAGAGTTGTTTGCCGGAGCCTTTCGTGCTTTCACAAACACCTTTCTTACCTCGGCCTGGTCTATGAAGATCTCTGCATCTCCATCCTTGGTGGCGAATGTGACAGTCAAGTACTTCACATCAGGGCGAATGTGCAGGTTCCCCATTGTCTGCCTTCCAAGGATGGCGTTGTACGAGGACGGGACGTCCATGACGATGAATCTTGCCATTGTGGAGGCGTACAACTCAGCTGCTCTGTCTACCGAAGTCCCTCTCATCATCAGCGGGAGATCGATCCATCCGAGGACGGGGAGTTCGGATGGTCCAACCCCAAAAGTGGGCGAGGTGACAGGCTTCAGTTCGCTACTGGAGATGCCCAAGCTCGGCAGCAGGTGCGAGAATAGGACGTCAGCATTTGAGCCATCATCAAGCAACACTCTTTTGACGTCCCAGTTCCCTATTCTCGCCATAATCAGCAGCGGATCGTCGTGGGGGAAGACGACGGTGGAGCCATCTTTGCGAGCCAGCTTCTTTGATGGACTTTGATACTCCATGACTGCAATTTCTCTGGCTTTCCGCTTTCTTTCCGAGGATGGGAGCCCCGTGGTGATGGTTTGGATAACCCCTGCTGGAGGTGGAGGGCGCCTTTTTGGACTTCTATTTCTCCGCCTGTCGGAGTCGTAATCCTCGTCTTCGGCCCTTTCTTCCTCCTCTTTTCTTCCCTTTGGGGAAGGCATCCGCAGGTACTTCCGAAGTTGGCCTTGTTTTATCAGCGACTCTATGTACTTCTTCAGCTGGAAGCAGTCTTCGGTGTCATGACCGTGGTCGCGATGAAACTGGCAGAACTTCTTGGCATTCTTTTTGTTATCGGCGGTCATGGCCCTTGGCCGCCGAATCTGCGTCCCTTGCCTTTCCAGCGCCATGAGGATGCTGGTCCGTGTGGTGCTCAGGGGCGTGAAACTTTGAGGTTTCCTTCCCCGCATCCTCCGAGGTCGTCCTGCCTGTTCCGTCGGATGCCGAGCTTGTTGATTGGACCCTTCGGCGCGGTGGTGATCGGACTTCGGCCCTGCCATTCTTAGCTCCTCGGCTGTCATGTGCTGTTCGGCCCTTCGGTAAAATTCTCCGAGGGTGTCCGGGGGGTCCTTTGAGAACTCGTAGAACAGCTGTGAGTCCCGCCGAAGGCCCCGTGTCATGGCAAGAATGCGGATTTCGGGCCGAAAGTCTGGGACGCTCAGGGCTTCCCTGTTGAACCTTTCGACATAGTCTCGAATGGTCTCTCCGTTTCTCTGCTCTATGTCGAACATCTGGACAGGCATCTTCGCAGTCGGCCTGCTCCCAATGAATTGCTGCGTGAAGGCCGTGGACAACTCCTGGAACTCAGTGATGGTCCCTGGAGGCAATGAATTGTACCATGCAGTTGCTGGCCCTGTGAGGGTGACTTCAAAGCATTTGCACATGGTAGCGTCATCAGCGCCGTGCATTATCATGCTGCGTCTGTACTTCGTCAAGTGGGCCTGTGGATCTGTAAGGCCATCATAAATTTCCAGACGAGGTACTCTGAAGTTACCTGGCATAGCTGCCTCAACGACGGCCTGAATGAATGGGGAGTCATCTTCGCAGCATGTTCCAGAGAGTCTGGCCCAAACGGGTTTTCTGGCCACTTGTTTCTCCACTCTGTCCAGCCGTGCTAGTATCCTCTCCATAAGCACTGTGGCGCTAGGGCCTTCTTCAGGGAATGGAGATCGTCGGCGTCTCTTCGGGGAGTGAGTTCGGCGCTGAGGGGACAAGGACCTCGCCTCAGGCGACGAACTGCTTCGCTGTGAGACTCTCGGTCGCTTGGACCCGGTTTGTCCCACAGGCCATTTCCCGAGGGCTATATCTTCTGTGGATGATTCTTCGCGAGGGTCTCCACTCCCCGAACTGCGATGTGTAGACTTGGGGCTTCTCTCCCGAGGGCGTGTCGGTGAGGGGGGTCTCTGGGCCCGTGCTTGCTGTGGCCACCTTCGGTCGATCTGCTGGGTCATTTCAGCAACGACCGAACGCTGAAAGTCCCTCAAGAAGCTCATGGTGACTACCAGAGGGCGGTCTTCCTCAGGCGCAGAAGTCCCTGGGAGTGTTTGCTCAGCAGCCGGTTGTATCTCAGGCGCGGACGGGGACCTTGGGAGTCCCTTGTCCTTAGAACGCCGAGTCTCAACGACGGCGATCTCAGAGCGGGTTCCCACAGACGGCGCCAAATGATGGCCAGGGGCCTCATCGTTCAGAGTCATGATGACTGGAGGAGAGACTTCTGGGAGGAAGAACGCCTGGTGGATTGGATCGCCCAAAGGAGAGTGCCTGAAAGCTCAGAAACAAAGGGTTAGGAGGCCCCCGGAGTGTTTTTCCGGGGGGGGAGCCTCCGACGCCCAAGTCAGTGGTGGCTGAGAGAAAGGCAGAGAAAATAGCACAAAGGGCTGAGGAGTCTCGCCTGGTAATTTTCTCAGAGTGTGGGAGCAGTGTTTTTGCCAACCAGCCTCCTGCCAAGTATTAATTCCTGGTATTTATAGGAGCGCCTAGCCCGTTCAGATCGCGACACGTGTTCGGTCGGATGTTCCTGAATTTCTGGGCGTAGGAGACAGATAGCTGGTAGCAGGTTGCCTTGAGCCATGTGCTGAGATGGGCCATGATGTGATTCTGATGGCGTCAGCGTGGCAGTGCGCCTTTTGAGGCGGATTGTGGCGTCTGTGAATGGATGTGTCAGAGGCTTCCTTAAATGCTTCCATAAATGCTCCTGCCGTACTCCCGAGGTCCCTGGGTGAGGTCGTCCTTTGGTACGGACAGAGCCTCTTCGGGAAACAAGCCCTCAGTTCGGGGGTTCCCAGTTTCAGGGAGTTCCGCCTTCGGGGATATCATGTTCGGCTCGCTATGTCTGGTGCCGCTTTTCCGAAGGCGATCTGTTCACAACCCTTGGGGGGGCGAGTAGTGTCCTCGGGTTTTCCTGGCGTGCCGGGCTCGGAGCTCTTCGGCTATCTCCCGAGGTGCATGATCACACCTTTTCTCGGGTAGCGCCAGCTTCTTCTGGCCATTCTTGTGGCAGGGAGTTCGGCCAGATAGAGGCGATAGCGTTTGGCTATCAATTATATGATCACCTGAGATGGTTCCCTACATTGTACTTTGATACTCCTACTGAGTGAACTTGAAGGAGGTCATTGGGTATGTTACATATCATGTGGAGGGATTTGTATGATCAAGATGGGATTTGTCCCTCCTATGTAACAGGAGTGATATCTTCGGGCCCCTTGATAGAGTGAGACTTAGAAAATGCATGGCCATGCTCAGATGAGTTGATATACGATATCAATGTCATCAGTTTAAGTTAGTCTACTCTGTAATCAAGAAACCAAAGATTGGGCTATACGAGAGTGACACATTCCATGTCTCATGCTTAGTCTTGATATCTTGGACAAAGGGACAATGGCATATATCGGTGATGATCATAAAGGTTTAGTCGAATCATCGACAATCTTGTCACTTGGGTAGCAATGATGTGTTGCTAGACACCGCTCATTGCTTATGATCATAAATGTGATTTATGATCATTGTCAACGTGATAAGAGCCTATTGGGTTGCACACATAGAGCTATTTGGATCATTAGAGTGCATGGGCTAATTATTTGGGTTATGGTTTCACTTTAATTTCGTATTCGTATAATGGGCCTATTGGGTTGAGCCATTATTAAGCCCGAAATTAAAGCCTAATTGGATTAGGGCTTTGAAACCCATTAGGCCTGGAAGTTGAGTCTCACTATAAATACAACTTTTAAGTGAGAAATTCGCAGGTCTCCTTGCCCTAGCCTCCAAAAAGGACAGCCGCACTCTTCTCTTGCAATTCCTTGGAGGACGCAAGCTAACACTGCGAGCGCAAGAGAAACGCATCTGCCGGGACGTGGTGGAAGCGTGGTGATCCCGAGAGGCTCGTGTGGATACCATAGAGAGCCTGAACACGTCAATTGTTCAGGTTTTGTGATTCGACTCTACAGTTGAGTGAGAGATCTTAATCGAAAATTAGGTATGAAAATTTTTGAACACCCGGTTTACCCCGTTTCACTTGGATCCTGGAGGGTTTCGGTTAAATTCCGTTGTGCTGTTTGGCTCCCGAAACCCATGAAGCACCACCCTCAAAAAGTGGAGCGTCACCCACAAGGAATGCGAGCACCAACCTCAGAAAAAGGGGTCTGACACCTTGAACATCTGACCTCGGTGATCCATCATCACCCCTGGAAATGAGAGTACCGACCTCGGGAATACGGTGCATCACCATCCTTGGTAAGGTGATCGAACTAGCTTCGGAAGAGAAAGACTCACCACCTTCGGCAGGGAAGAACGTCCCCAAATGGGACTACCCTTAGCAAGGGGATTCCTGGATTACTGAAATGATCTCGAAAGAAAGCCCTCCTATTTCGAAAAGCTCTCTTCAACCAAAGCGATCTCAGGAGTACGGCAGAAACAATTAAGGAGCCTCTAACATGCTCCTCTCATACACAACATGCCGCCCTCATACACGCTCTGACACGCTGTCGCTGTACACATCTTGTCACGCAGACCTACCTTGGCATTGGCCTTTGACCAGAACGGCCTGCAGCCGGCTGGAGGCCCCCATGCCCGAAGGTACAGGTTGCATCCGACCAAACACGTGTCGTAATCTGAGCGGGTTACGTTAGGTAGATTTATTCATTCACACCCTCCTATATATATATATGGGAAATGGCGCCAGTAGAGGGGAGATACATTTTTTTCATATTCCTACTACTTTCAGTCTCTAAAAATACTAACTTGGGCATCGGAGGCTCCTCCCCAGAAAGATACTCCGGGGACATCCTAACCTTTATTCTTTGAGTGTTTCAGGCAATCTCTCCCAAGGAGTCTCTCGTTCAGGCGTTCCTCTCTCACCAGAAGTCCCTCCAGGTCTCACTATGTCGTATAGTGAAGATGCCGATGTGCATCATCTGGCACCATCTATGGGAACTCACTCCCACGTGGCTGTCATTGAAACTTGGCATTCTAAGGATAGGGGGTTTCTGAAGTCCCCTTCCGCGCCAGAGGTTCAACCGGCAACCGTGCAACCTGCCGCAGAGACTTCCTTGCCCGAGGACGAGCGTCCTCTAACCATTATCATGAGCTTCCTGCGTGATTTTCAGCGATCCACCATGGTTAAAATGACACAGCAACTGGACCGAAGGTGGCCACAGCCACCTTCGGACCGAAGGCCCTCTTCACCAGCACCTCATCGGGAGAGAAACCCGAAATCAACTCACCAGAGTTCGGGAACCGGGGACCAACATGATGAGTCCTCGACGGAAAACATACCCCCCAGGGTTTGACCTACGAGGGAAATGTGGTCCAAACGGCCTCGGACTCCCCGCCGAAGGAGTTCTTCACTAGAGGAGAAATCGCAATCCCCTCGGCGCCGAAGTTACTCTCCAAGAAAGAGGCATCGCTCTCCACTACTGGAGGCCGCCAGGCAGCAAGAAGAAGAGCCCAGCGCCACACTCCTCATGTAAAAAATGCTAAAAAGGGTAGAGAGGGTGGAAAGATAGGTAGCACAGAAACCCGTCTGGTCTAGGTTGTCAGAAACCTTCAACGGAGACGAATTGCCGTTTAACCAAATAGTAGTCAAAGCGCCTATGCCGAGTAACTTTCGGGTACCTCATTTGGAAACCTAAGCTGGCCAAAGTGACCCCCAGGCTCACCTAACCAAATACAGGCACAACATGGTGTTGCACGGTGCCAATAATGCCACCTTGTGCAAATGCTTCGAAGTCACCCTCTTTGGACCGGGCATGGTACAACTCGTTAGCCCCCGGAACCATCGTAGGATTCTAAGAGTTGTCTACTGCTTTCACGCAGCAGTTCATGGGAAGCAGACCCACGGCAAATATGCCAGTTCAAATGTTTGACATAGCGCAGAGGAATGGAGAAACTATTCGTGACTATGTCAAAAGGTTCAATCGGGAAGCCCTAAGTGTACTAGACTTCAGGCCGGAGATACGTATCCTTGCCATGATACGGGGACTTCAGAGAGATTCACAATTGTTTTATGAATTCTCGAATGACCCCCTGGATACGCTCGGTGAATTTTACCGAAGGGCGGAGCAGCATATGATTGCTAAAGAGCTGAGGATGGGAGGCCCAAAGCTCGACCACGTCTGTACCCAGGGGCCAAGCCAACAAACTCCCTGTTAGTGTTGTACGTAAAAGCCAATCATGAGATGATTGTAATTTTGCACATTGAGTCATGATATTTTATTAAGGCATTAATCCAGCAATTATGTTTGTTGTTTTGTTTCTGTGTAACTTAACAAACATAATTGTAACCCTAGAATAATGATATTCTTAAACATCCCTGGTCTAGAATTATTGTGGAGCGGGTTGCAATAATACATAACGACTAGCATATGTAGAGACTAATATGAGATATGTAGTCTACATATGGGTACAAGTTGGAGAACTTGTGTACTGGACCGACCCACCATGAGAACACTACGTGGATCGTTATATGAGTTTCATAAGTGATTCTCATAGTGATCATGGTATATGTAGTCCTTCGACCTAAGATCATCAAGGTTCCCTACATGTGAGTCACATACTTTGATACTTTCCTTTGTTGCTTGTAACTGAGTGAACTTGAAGGAGGTCATTGGGTATGTCACATATCATGTGGAGGGATTTGTATGATCAAGATGGGATTTGTCCCTCCTATGTAACGGGAATGATATCTTCGGGCCCCTTGATAGAGTGAGACTTAGAAAAATGCATGGCCATGCTCGGATGAGTTGATATATGATATCAATGTCATCAGTTTAAGTTGGTCTACTCGGTAATCAATAAACCAAAGATTGTGCTATACGAGAGTGACACATTCCATGTCTCATGCTTAGTCTTGATATCTTGGACAAAGGGACAATGGCATATATCGGTGATGATCATAAAGGTTTAGTTGAATCATCGACAATCTTATCACTTGGGTAACAATGATGTGTTCCTAGACACCGCTCATTGCTTATGACAATGATGTGTTCCTATCATTAGACACCGCTCATTGCTATATGATCAACGCGCTGTAAATAGGCCCATATGCGAAGATTATCTTGGATTAGTTGCTTTGAAACCCGGCCAGCGGGACCGCCGTATGCAAAAAGGAAAGCGCCACATAAATAAAAATAGCACTGGTTAATCAACGCCACATAAATAAAAACTTGTTAATCCACTCGAAAATTGGCATGCATCTTTGTTGAATGAGATTTGACATGATATGCTGATTGGTGTTTGAAGCATGGTGCATGGTTATAGCCCTTGATTGGTTGTACTTGTAAATACGGCCTGCGAGTCGTGCCTTTTCTTATCACTCTCATTGTACATTCTCTTCTCACCTTACTCCCCTCGAATGTAACTCGAGGTTTCTATTATTGATGTAATGGTGCATTATGGGATCATCCAAGGTTGTATGTCTAAGGATCATCCAAGGAGGCATGTCCAAGGAGATGACAACAAAAGGGCAGCCAAGAAAGGAAGATAAGGAGCTTGTGAAGACTCTTTTCTTTTCTTAGGCTTTTATGATATTCTTATTGGCTTTAGAATATCGCATAGTTTGGGCTATAACCATGTCACGTTTACTTTCTTGTACGCATGAGATGCATGTTTTATATTTGTATGTGATGCATGTATAAGACAACCGGAGATAACAAATTGGTGAGATCAAACGGAAAAAAAACCCTCAAACAAATATTAAGTCATTAAATGTGATGCCTTCCAAATGTTGGCACTCGTCAAGACTTTGATCAACATTAGGTGGGTTTGCCAAAGCAAAGCACCTATGTTCATCTTGGTAAGGCGCGATGGGATAATAGTGATATCCAAATTGCTAACTTTGGGTCTGACTTAACTAAGTCATCCTAATAGGATTAGGGACTTAGAGGCATAGAGTTGGGCTTAAGCTCATGAGATGAGCTTGGACAAGTGTTGTTCACCCAACTATCCAAGAGTTGCATAAGATGCAATTGGCAAGGAGTTGCCTACCTAAATAGCTGTAACTTGAGAGAAAAGCCAAAGCTGACTCAGGTTGTGGTCAAATATGGATCTTGGCCCACTAGAATACCTTAGCGCCGAGGTGTTCCGAAATAATATCGAGGGTTATTATTTTGAGGAAAATAGTGGGAGTATCGTTTAATAAAAGTCCTTATTAAATGAATTAAAATACATGACTCTTACACTGCATATTTACTGTTGTAGATAACCATGGCACAAAACACATCGACACTTTCGTTGCGATAGATCCTTGAGAAGGAAAAACTGAATGGGACCAACTTTCTCAAATGGTACCGAAACTTGAGGATAGTCCTCAAACAAGAGAGAAAGGCTTATGTCCTAAAGCAGCCCATTCCGAATGAGCCTGCTGCCACTACTCCAAGAGCTGAAAGGGATGCTCACAAGAAGCATTCTGATGATGCTTTGGATGTTGAATGCCTCATGCTTATTACCATGGAATCTGAGCTTCAGAAGCAACATGAGAACATGGGGGCGTTCGATATGATCGAACATCTCAAAATGCTTTTCCAAGAGCAAGCTAGGCATGAGAGGTTTGGGACCTCTAAGGCATTGTTTCAGTGCAAGATGTCTGAGGGAAGTCCCGTGGGTCCTCATGTGCTCAAGATGATTGGGTACATTGAGAATCTTGAGAATTTGGGATTTGCTCTTCAGAAAGAGTTGGCTATCGATGTAGTCTTGCAATCGTTGCCTGAAAGCTACAGTCAGTTCGTCATGAACTATAACATGAACGACCTTGACAAGTCCCTCCCTGAATTGCTCAACATGTTGAGAACTGCTGAGCAAAACCTTAAGAAGGCTAAGCCCATTTTGATGGTTCAAAAGGGCAAGGGAAAGGGAAAAGCCAACAAGAAGAAGGATAAAGCTAATGGAAAGTCCAATGCTAATTCTTCTTCAGCTGCACTGAAACCAAAGGGTGGTGTGGCAAAGGAAGGGGAGTGCTTCCATTGTAAGCAACCTGGACACTGGAAGCGCAACTGCAAGCTCTATCTTGAAGAACTTGCTAAGGAAAAGGGAAGTAAGACTTCCACTTCAGGTATTTTTGTTATAGAGGCTAACTTTTCTACTTCCTCATCTTGGGTATTGGATACTGGATGTGGATCTCACATTTGTGCAAATGTGCAGGATCTAAGTAGAAGTAGAAGATTGGCCCGAGGTGAAGTGGACCTACGTGTTGGAAATGGAGCAAGGGTTGCTGCCTTAGCCGTAGGGACTTATGTTCTCACTTTACCTAGTGGATTAGTTTTAGAATTAGACAACTGCTACTTTGTGCCTACTATTAGTAGAAATTTGATTTCTGTTTCTTGTTTGGACAAGAAAGGTTTTTCATTTATAATAAAGGACAAATGTTGTTCTATTTATTTGAATGAAATCTTTTATGGTAGTGCTCAACTTAGCAATGGGTTGTATGTTCTAGACCTCGAAGATCCAATCTATAATGTGAATACCAAGAAGGTCAGATTAAATGATTCAAACCCGACCTATCTCTGGCACTGTCGCTTAGGCCATATAAATGAGACCCGCATATCCAAGCTCCATAAGGATGGACTCTTGGACTCATTTGATTTTGAATCATATGAGACATGTGAGTCATGTTTGTTGGGCAAGATGACCAAAGCCCCATTCACAGGGCAAAGTGAAAGGGCTAATGACTTACTAGGACTCATACATAGTGATGTATGTGGCCCTATGTCTACACAAGCTAGAGGAGGCTTCCAATACTTCATTACTTTCACTGATGACTTTAGCAGATATGGCTATGTGTATCTTATGAGACACAAGTCAGAATCCTTTGAAAAGTTCAAAGAATTCAAGAATGAAGTAGAGAATCAACTCGGGAAGAGTATTAAAGTGCTTCAATCAGATCGAGGTGGAGAGTACTTGGATCAAGAATTCCTTGACTATCTGAAGAAGTGTGGTATAGTATCACAAGTCAGTCCACCAGGTACACCTCAATGGAATGGTGTATCTGAAAGGAGAAATTGAACTCTGTTAGACATGGTTCGCTCTATGATGAGTCAAGCTGACCTTCCAAACTCCTTTTGGGGACATGCTCTAGAGACAGCCGCTTTTACACTAAACCGAGTTCCATCTAAATCGGTTCAAAAGACACCATATGAGATATGGAGTGGGAGGTGTCCCAATTTGTCTTTTATGAAGATTTGGGGCTGTGACGCTTATGTGAAACGTCAATCCTCTGACAAACTAGGGCCCAAATCTCAAAAATGCCTTTTTGTTGGGTATCCCAAAGAAACAAAGGGTTACTATTTCTACAATCCTTCTGAGCAAAAAGTGTTTGTTGCTCGAACTGGTGTCTTTTTAGAGAAAGAGTTTACCTCTAAAGAAACTAGTGGGAGGAAAGTAGAACTTGAAGAAATTCAAGAACAACAAGGAGACATCGAACCTGAAATGGAACCTGAACAGACACCACAAGATGTTGTGGTTCAAGAGTCTGTTCCTGTAGCACAGAGCCCACGTAGGTCTGGTAGGATTCGGCGTGAGCCTGAGAGATATGGAATTTTTGTGACTAACACTGGTGATGTGATGCTCATGGATCAGGATGAGCCCACAACCTACCAACAAGCTATGTCGGGGCCTGACTCTGAGAAGTGGCTAGTGGCCATGAAATCCGAGATGGAATCCATGTATGAAAACCAAGTATGGACTTTGGTTGACCCACCTGAAGGGGTAAAACCCATAGGGTGCAAATGGGTTTTCAAGAAGAAAACTGACATGGATGGTAATGTGATTACCTTTAAGGGACGATTGGTTGCAAAAGGTTTCAAGCAAATTCATGGTATTGACTATGATGAAACTTTTTCACCAGTTGCTATGCTTAAATCCATTCGAATTTTGTTCGCTATTGCTGCACACTATGATTATGAGATATGGCAAATGGATGTCAAAACTGCATTCCTAAATGGAAAGCTACTTGAGGATGTGTACATGACACAACCTGAGGGTTTTGTCACTCCTGAGAATGCCAATAAAGTGTGCAAGTTGCAAAGGTCCATTTATGGACTGAAGCAAGCTTCTCGAAGTTGGAATCTTCATTTTGATGAAGCAATCAAAGAGTTTGGTTTTATCAAAAATGAAGATGAACCTTGTGTCTACAAGAAGGTTAGTGGGAGTGCTATTGTCTTCTTGGTGTTGTATGTAGATGACATACTACTCATCGGGAATGACATTCCTGAGCTACAGTCTGTGAAGACTTGGCTAGGGAAATGTTTCTCTATGAAGGACTTGGGTGAAGCAGCCTATGTGTTAGGCATCAGGATCTATAGAGATAGATCTAGAAAGCTTCTTGGCCTAAGTCAAAGTACATATATTGACAAGGTGCTAAAGAGGTTTAGCATGCAAGATTCCAAGAAAGGATTCTTGCCCATGTCACATGGTATAACTCTTTCTAGATCTCAGTGTCCGAGTACACCCGAGGAGAGAGAGCGCATGAGTAAGATTCCATATGCCTCAGCAATTGGATCTATCATGTATGCCATGATATGTACTCGTCCCGATGTCTCATATGCTTTGAGCATGACGAGTAGGTACCAATCGAACCCCGGTGAGAGTCATTGGACAGCAGTTAAGAACATCCTTAAGTACTTACGAAGGACTAAGGATGCATTCTTAGTCTTTGGAGAGGAAGATGAGCTCATTGTAAGGGGTTACACCGATGCAAGCTTCCAATCCGATAAGGATGATTTTAGATCACAATCTAGTTATGTGTTTTGTATTGGTGGTGGTGCTGTGAGCTGGAAGAGTTCAAAGCAAGAGACAGTAGCTGACTCTACAACAGAATCTCAGTACATTGCCACCTCTGATGCTGCGAAGGAGGCAGTTTGGATCAAGAAGTTCATCACTGAACTTGGAGTGGTTCCAAGCATTGCCAACTCGATAAAGCTCTATTGTGACAATATTGGAGCAATCACATAGGCTAAGGAACCTCAATCTCACCAGCGATCCAAACACATACTCCGACGCTATCATCTCATCAGGGAGATCATCGAGAGGGGTGATGTAAGGATATCCAGGACTTCGACAGATAGCAACATTGCTGATCCGCTGACAAAGCCCCTTACGCAGCAAAAGTATGATAGCCATTCTAGGTCCATCGGTATTAGATACATGGATGATTGGCTTTAGTGCAAGTGGGAGATTGTTAGTGTTGTACCCAAAAACCAATCATGAGATGATTGTAATTTTGCACATTGAGTCATGATATTTTATTAAGGTATTAATCTAGCAATTATGTTTGTTGTTTTGTTTCTACATAACTTAACAAACACAATTGTAACCCTAGAATAATGATATTATTAAACGACCCTTGTCTAGTGTTATTGTGGAGCTGGTTGCAATAATACATAACGACTAGCATATGTGGAGGCTAATATGAGATATGTAGTCTACATATGGGTACAAGTTGGAGAACTTGTGTACTGGACCGACCCACCATTAGAACACTACATGGATCATTATATGAGTGTCATAAGTGATTCTCGTAGTGATCATGGTATATGTAGTCCTTCGACCTAAGATCATCAAGGTTCCCTACATGTGAGTCACATACTTTGATACTTCCCTTTGTTGCTCGTAACTGAGTGAGCTTGAAGAAGGTCATTAGGTATGTCACATATCATGCGGAGGGATTTGTATGATCAAGATGGGATTTGTCCCTCCTATGTAACGGGAGTGATATCTTGGGGCCCCTTGATAGAGTAAGACTTAGAAAAATGCATGGCCATGCTCGGATGAGTTGATATACGATATCAATGTCATCAGTTTAAGTTGGTCTACTTGGTAATCAAGAAACCAAAGATTGGGCTATACGAGAGTGACACATTCCATGTCTCGTGCTTAGTCTTGATATCTTGGAAAAAGGGACAATGGCATATATCGGTGATGATCATAAAGATTTAGTCGAATCATCAACAATCTTGTCACTTGGGTAGCAATGATGTGTTACTAGACACCGCTCATTGCTTATAATCATAAATGATTTATGATCATTGCCAATGTGGTAAGAGCCTATTGGGTCGCACACATAGAGCTATTTGGATCATTAGAGTGCATGGGCTAATAATTTGGGTTATGGTTTCACAATAATTTCTTATTAATAATAAGCCCAATAGTTGAGCCATTATTAAGCCCGAAATTAAATCCTAATTGGATTTGGGCTTTGAAACCCATTAGGCCTGGAAGTTGAGTCTCACTATAAATACAACTTCTAGTGAGAAATTCGTAGGTCTCCTTGCCCTAGCCTCCAAAAAGGACAGCCACACTCTTCTATTGCAATTCCTTGGAGGACGCAAGCTAGCACTGCGAGCGCAAGAGAAATGCATCTGCCGGGACATGGTGGAAGCGTGGTGATCCCGAGAGGCTCGTGTGGATACCATAGAGAGCCTGAACACGTCAACTGTTCAGGTTCTGTGATTCGACTTTACAGTTGAGTGAGAGATCTCAACCGAAAATTAGGTATGAAAATTTTCAAACATCCGGTTTACCCCATTTCACTTAGATCCTGGAGGGTTTTGGTTAAATTCTGCTGCACTGTTTGGCTCCCGAAACCCATCACTCCCTACCCAATTGAAGCAGTCGACCTTGAAAGCTGAGAGGGAAGAAGCCGTTGACTTTTACTCCCTTAAACACCACAAGAATGAACATTCTCATGGCCATGGAAAGGCAGGGAACTCAAATTCAACGATCGAAAGCCATGACCTCGGACAACAAAAGGAACATGAAAAAGTTTTGCCAGTTCCATCAGGATCATGGGCACGATACCGAGGATTGCTTCCAGCTGAGGAAGTACATAAAGTCCCTGATAAAGCAGGGCCAACTTCGACGTTACCTGCGGATGCCCTCCCCAAAGAGAATGAGGGAAGAAGAGAGGAAAGGAGATGACGTGGAATATGACTCCGACAGACGCCGGAGCCGAAGTCCCAAAAGACATCCACTACCTCTGGCAGGAATAATACAGACGATCACCACGGGACTACCCTCGGCAGAAAGGAAAAGAAAAGCCAGGGAGATCTCGCTGATGGAATATGGTAACCCATCAACAAAGCTTATTCGGAAAGATGGATCTACCATAATATTCCCTCGTGACGACCCCCTGCTGGTCGTGGCAAAGATAGAGAGTTGGGACATCAAGAGAGTACTCCTTGACGACGGTTCTAATGCTGACGTCTTGTTCTCCTATCGGCTGCTGAGTTTGGGTATCCCAAGGGGCGATCTCAAACCCGTCACTTCTCCTACTTTCGGAGTAGGTCCGTCCGAACTCCCTGTCCTTGGGTGGATTGACCTTCCCCTGATGTTAAGAGGAACTTCACTACAGAACAAGGGTGAGCTCTTTGCCTCCACAATGACAAGGTTCATCATCATAGATGTCCCTTCATCATATAATGCCATCTTTGGGAGACAGACGCAAAGAAACCTTCACATTCGACCAGATGTGAAATACCTGACTACCACTTTCGCCATAAAGGATGGAGATGCTGAAATCTTCATCGACCAAATGGAAGTAAGAAAGGTGTTTGTCAAAGCAAGAAAGGCCCCAGTGAAGAGCTATGCACAGATTATGGGAGCAAAGTCCGCATTTGCAGGAGAGGAAAAGAAGGAAGAAACAGAAGACTCAGAGAGAATAGAAACAGAAGATATAAAACTTGTCCCTGGCCAAAATACGCAAATAAGGAAAGAAGTTGCTGAAGGTGATAAGGAAAAACTTGTATATTTTTTGTTAATGAACAAAGATCTGTTTGCCTACACACCGAAGGATATGCCTAGGGTGGACCCTTGCATAATTCAGCATAATCTTAAGGTACGCCCCGACGCGAAGCTCGTGCGCCAAAAGAAAAGAAACTTTTCAGCACATAAGAACAGCTTTGTAAGATCCGAAGTCCAACAGTTAATGGAGGCCGATGTAATAAGGGAAGTCAAATACCCCGAATGGCTTAGTAACGTGGTAATCGCCTCAAAGGAAGGGAGTGACAAACTCTGAATGTGCATCGGCTTCCGAAACGTGAATGATGCTTGCCCTAAAGATTCATATCCATTACCGCCGATAGACCAGCTGGTGGACTCAACCGCCGAGTATGGCCTCCTAAGTTTCCTCGACGCCTTCAGTGGGTATCACCAAATCAGGATAGACCCTGAAGACGAGGAAAAAACTGCCTTCATCACCGAAGTTTGTACATACTGCTACATCAGAATGCCCTTCGGCCTTAAGAATGCAGGAGCCACCTACCAAAGGTTAATGAACAGGGTCTTCAACTCCCAAATAGGGAGGAACATGGAAGTCTATGTCGATGATATGATAGTTAAGAGCAAACTGCCTAGTAGTCATATCGCGGACTTGGAGGAAACATTCCGTTAGCTGAGGATATTCAGAATCCGTCTCAACCCTGAAAAATGCATGTTCGAGGTGAATGCGGGTAAGTTCCTTGGATTTATGGTATCAGAAAAAGGTATCGACGTCAATCTAGAAAAGGTCAAGGCCCTACTAAGATTCCAAACTCCCACGACGACAAAGGATGTGCAAAGACTCACAGGGAGAATCACGTCCCTTAGCAGATTCATCTCCAGATATGGGGATCGCTGCCGACCATTCTTCAAGGTCCTTACTAAAGCGGCAAAAAACGGCAGTGACCTCAGGAACGAGGTACATCCTTGGAACAAATACTTCCAAAAGGCTTGGGAAGAGCTTAAGGTCTACCTGACTTGCCTGCTGACACTCTGGCAGCCACAGAAAGGCGAACCCCTCATACTATACCTCGCTATCACTGAAAAGGCACTAAGTTTGGTCCTCGTGAAGGAAGAGGGGGTGGAGCAATGGCCAGTATATTATGTGAGCAATTCTCTGCATGGTGCCGAAGTCAAGTACCCCTTACTACAAAAGGCTATTTATGCCCTGATACTGGCAAGCAGAAGGCTACGTCTATATTTCCAAGGCCACCCCATTATTATCCGAAGTAACCTGCCTCTTCGAGATATCATGAAGAGGGTCGACCACTGAGGAACGCTTTCCAAGTGGTGCATAGACCTCGAAGAGTACAATATCACCTATGGGTTGAGGAAGGCAATAAAAGCTCAAGCCTTGGCGGATTTTTTGGCCGAAGAACCTATTACCGAAGAAAGTCAACTAGACCTTGGGAAAAATGAACCGGAGTGGACTCTGTTTGTAGATGGGGCCTTCGGCTCCGAGCACCAGGGAGCTGGAGTAATCATTCACGATCCCGAGGGTATGGAGGTCATGAAGGCCATCAAATTTGGATTTAACGTCACCAACAATGCAGCATAATATGAAGCTCTCATAGCAGGGTTACGCCTTGCTAAAAGAATAGGTGTAAGAAACCTGAAGGCCCACAGCGATTCTCAGCTAGTGGTCCGGCAAAGGGCAGGGGACTATACCGCGAATGACCCAACTTTGGAAAAATATCACGAGCTCGTATCAAAACTCATTCAGGAGTTCGACACAGTGCACATTGAGAATATGCCTCACCGAGACAATGCTGAAGCGGATAGTCTGGCCAAGTCAAGAAAGTCCACCGAAGTACTGAGCCACCCGAGCATAGCGATAATGAGCATAGCAACATCGGAAGAAGGATGGAAAAATCCCATAAAAATGTATCTTACGACCTCGGAGCTTCCCGATGACCCTCGCAAAGTAGCAAAAGTGCGAAGACGCTCCGGATGATATTTCCTAATCGGGGAAGAATTGTACCGACAGGGGTATACAAGTCTGCTGCAAAGGTGTGTCAGCGAAGAAGACACTAAGACAGTCATCGAAGAAGTCCACGAGGGGGCTTGTGGTTCCCACATTGGAACTAACACCTTAGCAGGAGTAATACTTCGCTAGGTACTTTTGGCCCACCCTAAGAAAGGACGCGAGACAGTTTGTCCAGAATTGTGATAATTGCCAAAGGCACGCCAACGTCCAGAGGTTACCCTCGGAATTGATAACCTCGGCTAACTACCCCTGTCCCTTTGCAGTATGGGGCATTGACCTCATCGGGCCACTCCCGACTGCACCTGGAGGAGTGAAGTTTTGCATGGTCACAGTGGATTACTTCACTAAATGGGTCGAGGCATAGCCCCTGGTGACCACTTTGGCAAAGGACATACAAAAATTCATCTGGAAGAACATTGTGTGCAGATTCAGCATACCGAGGGTGATAGTGGCCAACAATGGTTCATAGTTTATTGACAAGGGATTCCAAGAATTCATCACCAACCTCGAGATAAAAATGCACTCCGCCTCGGTAGCTCATCCTCAGAGCAATAGACAGGTAAAGGTATTTAACAAAACCATATAAGATGGCCTGAAAAAGAGATTGAGGGAAGCAAAGGGAAAATGGCCAGGGGAACTTTCTAGTGTGCTGTGGAGCTATCGGACAACACCTCGAAGGGCCACAGGTGAGACGCCTTTCTCGCTCGTCTTCGGCACAGAGGCCATTATTCCTATCGAGGTAGTCCAGCCATCGGTCAGGGTACAAGGGTTCGATGAGGAAAGGAATGACCTCAGATTAAGAACTAAGCTTGACCTAATTGACGAACACAAAGAAGTGGCCGAACTTAGAAGAAAAGCCTCCCAGCAAAGAGTGGCTATGACAACAAACTTGCGCGTTAGGCAAAAAGGAATCGGAAAGGGAGACCTCATTCTCCGAAAGGCTAAATTTGAACCCCGAAGACCATCTCACGGGGTACTTCGGGCAAACTGGGAAGGACCTTATTTGGTACTTGGCGAGGTTTGGAAAGGAGTCTATAAGCTCGGTGATACCGAAGGTAGAGAACTGAAGAATACATGGCATTCGGATGCCTTGAAAAAATTCTACGCTTAAAATCTTGTTAGGAAATTGTACAGTTAGAAATTTTTCTAAGTACAAAAAATTTTCTAGAAAAATAACTCCACCTAAGAAATCTTTCCGAACAAGTTCCTCAGAAGTTGGTTTGGTCATTTTCCCCAAAAGGTGCGTCGACTGAACACGGCTGATGAAAATAGGTCAAACATTGCCAAAAGGTATCCACCAAAGCTAGCATTTTCCCGAAGATGGTCGATAAAAAGAGTGAAAAGTATCTTCCCAAGGGTCCTAGACTGAAAGTGGTCAAGACAACCCGTGGAAACAAGAATTATTGCTCGGGCACTTAGCCAAATTTTAAAGGAAGGAAAAATGTCATTGAGAAGGCCTTATTACATTAAGGAGATTACAAGAAGAAGATTACAAAGAAAAAAGAAGAAGACAAAGTAAAGCCCTAGACATCTAAGGGACCCCGATGTCATGAGATGCTCTATCCCCAACATCTTTTGCCGCGACCTTCGATGCCGGAGGAAGGCAAATGGTAAGTTAAAGAGCTCGATCTTTGACCAAGTCCAACAAGGCCCCTCGGGGATGTTCAGGGCAACCAAGAAGGAAAGGTCAAGGTCAAGGTCTGGATATTTCTCCAAACTTGGTGTCGAGCCAAACAAAAGCCATCTTGAAAGGCAACCTTAGTCACCTGATTAGCTTTGTCTTTTTCAGCATACAAGTCCTCCACCTCATTCTGCAAATCGGTGACCTCATTCTCCAGCTTCTTCATCTTCTTCTTCTTCTTTGTCCCCTTCTTCAGGGCCTCAACCTCGGCCTAAAGATCGGCATTGTCGGCGAGGGCCTTTATCAGGATAGCAGAATCTTCTTCCTTCTCCTTTCGATAAGCGTCGTTGGCAGAAGCTCGATGACCTTCGTGCCGAGGTTGGACATTTTCTGGGAGAAATCCTTCAAGAGCTCCTCCTGGCCCTTCAAAAGTTCCTCTCGAAGTTTGGCAACCTCCTCTTGGCTATTCTGCTCAACTCGGCGTTCTTGACGACCGAATTAGCGTAGAACACCTTTGCTTTCTCTAGACGCTCTTTGGTCCAGGTTCGAACTGAAGACTGTTTTGCTACCCAAGCTCTGAAGTATCCACTATACGCCAAGACCTGTAAAAAAGAGGGAGGAGGACATTTGGAAAAGCTGCACAGGAAAGCCAATCACTCAGAAAAATTAGGCAAAAAAAATAAAGGGTCTAAGGAGTACCTGGGCAGCATGCACGGACATCCTGGCGGCGAGGGTCTCCTCGTTCGCGTAGTCTTCGGCCACGGATTTGAAGGCAGCCTATGTGAGCATGCCCCTCGCCATTTGGGGAGCCATTTGCTGGCCATATTCAGAGAACAAATTCATGTCCTCCGTGAAAGAGCAGAAAGGCTACCTCGGGACCTTATCCTTCGGGATATGAGAGTCCCGAAGGGCCCGCTTCCGGGCATGCTCCACCATCCATGCCGAGGGCGCCAATTCCTCTACAAAGTCAAGGCATAGTTCTATTTGGACATTGTTCCTTAGCCATATATCAATAAGATTAAGAGTGCTAAAAATGTCTAATGGACAAACCTGGCGGCACCTCAGCGACGTCATCATCAGAGTCCTGAACCTCCTCCATGTCGGCAGGGATGTGTTTGCCCTTGCTTCTTCTGCGCTCCTTGAGTTCTTCAGCAGAAGGGCCTTGTGCTGAAGAACCCAAAAGGTCCGCCGAAGTAGTTGGACTCCGTGGAGTGGAGCCAACGACAAGCTTCGGTGGCAAGACGGTGGGTTGATCTCTGACCTCCGCGACGTCCTCCGGAGGTAGGGGAAGGAGGTCTTTCTTCACATTTTTAGCAGAAGATGGCCTGGCCCTAGACGTCTTTCACCGCTTCAGGGCCCCCTTCTTTGTTTGTTCCCCCTTCTCAGCTTGACCGAGGAAGAAGGATTTGCAGAAAACGGCTGACTGATCGCCCATCTCTGAAAAAGTAGGAAAGTACCAGCGTAAGTCTAAAGGGATACTTATACCAAAAATTGGAATGTAACTTACTCTTAAAAAGGGCTTCGTAAGAGAGCTCCCCCCGAAAGAGCATCACCAGGCAGGACTTCTTCCCGTCAGCGGCAGGAGCTAGCATGCCGAGGTCCGTCTTATGCTCATTGAGCACCCTCAGCTCCCGAAGAACCTCTTCAGTCATAACGTTCCACTTGATGGGCAAGGGATACAAGGAGCGTGGCGGGACCTCGGCATCCCAGTCGATGAGAGCTTGGATACGGCTGTCGAAGTCCTCAAACCTTGCTGCCAACTCAGGAGTTAGCAACTTCTTAGGATCAATGACGTCCGTCTCCAGCTTCCCCCAGGCCCACCTAGTCAACATGTCCGACCATGCCTCCGCCACCTTCAGGAAGAAGAACTTCCTTTCCCACCCTCGCCAACTATCTCTAGTACCGAAGGTGAACATATATTTTTTTCTCCCAGATCCCTGAGGCAGCATGAAATAGAAGCTGCCCTTCGGGACTGGATAGAGCTTGTAGTACTACATGAAAATGATGAAGTGAGGTTCTAGCTTGAAAACCCCACATATACAGAGAAAAGCGTTGAAGTAACAGTAAGAGTTGGGCGGAAGCTGATTCACGGCTATGCCATGGAATTAGCAAAAGTCACAAATCACCTTCGGCGGAGGAAATCGAAGTCCGTCCTTTAGTTGGGCCTGAAAAATAGTAACCTCATCACCTTTGTTCATAAAGCTGAAGTGGCCGGGATGGGGCAGCCTGGTAATGGAATAGGAAGGAAGAAAGAATTTAGTTGTCCACTTCGCTAATTTTTCCGAAGTGGAACAACAAGGGTGAGACATGAGAGGCTGCCAGCTCTCGGGAATGGGTTGGACGGACATAAGGGGGACAGGGGAAGACATGTTTGGCAAAAGAAAATGACTTCAGAAAAGAGAGTCAAAGGACTTCGGGAAAAAAGAAAAAAGCTTCGGGGACTAGAAAAAATAGAAACCGAAACGACCAAAGGACCTCTGGAAGAAAAACCCACCAAAACATTTCTGAGGTCGGGATTAGAAGACGCCGTCGTAAATGGTTGCCGGAAATCGTTCCGCCGCTTGCACCACTGCAAAAAGAGAAGGAAGAGCTCAAAGACAGATGAGAACAAGACAGAGGTAAAGGAAAGCAAATGAGGGCCATAAGGGGAAGGAGGGTTTATAGAGACCGAATAAGGGTAACTGAATCGTCATCATGACTACCCTATGAAGGTGAATCATCACCATAATTATCCCTGAAAGGAAAAAAGACGTGGCTGGTGTAACCGACGTGACTACCCCCAATCATCGCGGGCCACATGTCATCCAACGCGTGGACGATGACACGCCTTTTGACACCATGAAAACCCAGGCACGCCTATCCAAACTGACATTCCTGGTTACGAGACATGACACTCCGCTGACCTACAATAAAAAAAGTAAAAATGAAAAGAGTGCGCACTTCGAGAACACCAAGGGACTGACCAAAGGGCAGGTAATGACACCTCGGCTAGAGAGGCACGCCTTCGGGTGACAAAGTATCCCCTTATACGATGTCCTACTCTGAGTCCTGTAAGGTGCCCCTAGAGATTCTATAAGCCAAAGTCTCCACTTTGACTTTCCGAGGGGGGGCATGTGATAGCCGAAGTGCTATTGCCCTTTAAACCCAAAACCTTGGGCAAAGCACCACTCTTAGAAAGTCGAGCGTCACCCACAAGGAATGCGAGCACTAACCTCGGAAAAAGGGATCTGACACCTTCAACATCCGACTTCGGCGATCCATCATCACCCCTGGAAATGACAGTACCGACCTCAGGAATACAGTGCATCACCATCCTCGGTAAGGTGATCGAACCAGCTTCGAAAAAGAAAGACTCACTACCTTTGGCAGGGAAGAACATCCCCAAAGGAGACCACCCTTAGCGAGGGGATTCTCGGATTACTGAAATGATCTCAAAAGAAAGCCCTCCTGTTCTAAAGAGCTCTCTTCTACCAAAGGGATCTTAGGAGTACGGTAGAAACAATTAAGGAGCCTTTGACACGCCGCCCTCATACACACTCTGACACGCCGTCGCCGCAGATGTCCTGTCATGCATACCTACCCTGGCCTTGGCCTTTGACTAGAACGGGCTGCAGCCTGCTAAAGGCCCCCACTCCCGAAGATACGGGTTGCATCCGAGCAAACACGAGTCGTAATCTGAGCGGGTTACGTCAAGCAGATTTATTCATTCACACCCTCCTATTTATATATGGGAAATGGCCCCCGTAGAGGGATAGATACATTTTTTTCATATTGCTACTACTTTCAGTGTCTAAAAATACTAACTTGGGCATCGGAGGCTCCTCCCCGGAAAGATACTCCGGGGACCTCCTAACCTTTATTCTTTGAATGTTTCAGGCAATCTCTCCTCGGGAGTCTCTCATTCAGGCGTTCCTCTCTCACCGAAAGTCCCTCCCAGTCTCACTATGTCGTATAATGAAGATGCTGATGGGCATCAAAAGTTCCTTTGTTACATTATCCCTTAGCCATTCATCTACAAAGTATAAAATACCAAAAAATCCAAAACTCATATATGAATGGCTAAGAGACAAACTTGGTGCAAGTTTGGCATTTTCTCCGTCAGACTCACTGACGTTGATTACTTTTGGCAAGAATCTCTTTGCCTTTGCGTCTTTGCCTCTCCTGGGCCTCCTCTACCGAAATCTCCCCCAACAAGGTCCCTAAGATCTTAGCAACGGCATTGGGACTTAAAGGGGTCAAGAAGATGGCCACCCTCGAGGACGGGTCAACACCCATAGGTGTTTGGTTTAGTGCCCCAGCTTGGCCTTTGCAGGGAGGGGGTAAGGAGTCTTCTACAGTTTTCTTCAACTTCAACACCGAGGATGGACGAGTTCACCCTTTATTTCTCTTCAGGGCCTTTTTTTTCTCCTCCCCTTTCTTGGCTTGGCTGAGAAACAAACTCTTGTAGAGGGCTGTAGACTTATCGCCCATCTCTATAATGGAGAAAATATCAGTGTAAGTGTTAAATATTCTAACATTACGGTTGGTGCTCAGCTTACATTCTACAAGGTTGGAGTAAGGGAGTTCGCCCTTGAAGTAGCAGAACAAGCCATGCCTTCTTCCTATCCATTGAGTGCTTTAGCATATCTTTGTTGGTACCGTGTTCTATTATAACCCCATACTCTTAAAGAACTTCCTCGGTCATAAAGCTCCATTTCATGGGGAATGGGTAGAGAGAGCACGAAGGTGCTTGGGCATCCTAGTCCGCGACAGCTAGAATACGGCTGTCAAACTCTTCAAACTGAGACTCTCATTCTAGAGTTAATAACTTTTTCAGATTTGCTGCATCGGTGGCCAGGGTACTCGAAGCCCATTGAGCTAGAAGATATTTCCACTTCTCATCAATCTACATGAAGAGATACTTTTTCTGCCATCCTCGCCAGCTATCTTTAGTGCCGAAGGTGATTGCAAATTTCTTGCTCCTAGATCCCCAAGGGAGGAAGAAGTAAAATCCCCCCTTTAGGATAGGATGAAGTTTGCAGTATTTGAGAAAGAAGATAAAGTGTGGAACAATTTTGAAAACTCCACACAAACACAAGCAGGCATTAAAGTAGGCATAGGAGTTCGGGGGCATCTAATTGACGCTATGCCATGGACATAGCAGAAGTCGGAGACCACCCTCGGAGGCGGATAATGGATACCTACCATCAATTGCACTCTGAAGATGGTAACCTTCTTCGGCCATGGAAGGTAGCTCAGTTCATTATGACCGGGCAACCTAATTTTTGCATAAGAAGTGAGAAAGAACTTCAGTCTCCACTTCTCCAACTTCTCCGAAGTCACACAACTCGTATAGGAGTCAAGAAGGATCCCACCCTTAGGAAAACCAGTAACCTTGGCTTGTCCAGGCGACATCCTTAAGGATTAAAACCCTAACCTCAAACAGATGGAAGAAAAGGAAAACAAAAAGAAAGAAGAAGAACATCTTCAGAAGAAAACTCACCTGTTCACAAAATTGGGGAAACTTTAGAAAATGCCACAAAACTTGCCAGAAATCACTCTGCCACTAACACTGCTACAAGAAAAAGCTGGAAATTGAGTGGAAGTCCGAGAGCGAAAGGATTGAAAGTTGAAGAAGTGAGGAAACTCTGAAAGAAAAAGGCTTTACATAGACTAAGGGAGGTAGGCAAAGCGTCACCATAATGACCCTTCACAAACGAAGGAACATAACCGATGTAACGGATGCTACTGATCGCCAATGATCTGATGACATGTGTCACACAATGCAAGAAACAAGGGCATGCCTTTTGACACTAGCAAGCCTATATTGCCTATCCCAAGGTGACGTGATTGCCTGGTTAGAAGATAAGATGGTTCATTGGCAGAAGGCAGGAACAAAATACCCTGAAGGGAAAATGGCTCCTTGCCTCCGAAGATACAACTAGGTTAAATTGAGAATTCAGATTAAGGATAGAACAACTCTTAATATTCTGAAGGTTCGACCTCACCAAAAGTAAGAAACCGGTTTGAAGCAATGTCCTCACCAAGGGTTCAAAACCAGTGAGTAGAATAGAAATAAGGAGTCCCGGAAAATGCTAAAGATACTACATCGGCAAAAAGAAGTGTCTTAGGCTAAGAGAGCTAGTGGCACCGAAGATGTGACCTCAGACAAAAGAAGTTCTTCTACCAAGGACAACTGTAGCTTCCCAAAGGAAGGATTCTAGCAAACATGCTCCTAGATCATTAGTATCGAAGACACAACTTTGGTACTCTAGAGGGGGGCATGTGATAGCCAAAGGGCTATCGCCCACAAAAACCTTCTTCCTTGAAGGAACCTAAAACCACCCTTAGAAGTTTATAACACCAGCCTTGGAAGGAATCTCTCCAGCACCCTCGGTAATACACAGAGCTAACTCCAATAAGAAGGCTCCTCGCCACCCTCGGATTGGCACACATTATAACCTAGGGAGTATAGGTTCACCATCCTCGGCTGAGGAAAGTGTCTCTTGAAGATGGTCTGACCTTCCAAAGGGCCTTCCCCAATAGCCCTCGAGGAAAATTCTTGCCCAAATGGGTCTTACGGAAAAATGACAAAAACAGTTGAGGGATCTCTGACACGGAAGCCTCACACATGGCCCTACCTTCTAGCTAGAATTGCCTATAGCCAGCTAGAGATGCCTTCCTCCGAAGGTATGAATCAGATCTATCCAAACACTTGTCCTAATCTAAACAAATTGTGTAAAACAGCCTTCTGCTCCCATCCTCCTATAAATACTCAGAAGGCTCCCAGGTAAAACACACAGGACTCTCTTCTTCACATTCTCTACTCCTAAAGGACTTCTCTTTGGTATACTGACTCGGACGTCGGAGGCTCCTTCCCCATAAACATACTCCGGGGAGCTCCTAACCTCTTTTCTTTAAGATTATGCAGATACCTTCTCACCAAAAGTCTCTCTTAGGCCCAGCATGTCATACAATGAAGATGCCACTAGGCATCGGTAAGAAAATGAGAATAAATTTGGTGGAATTGAAACTGGATTAGAAGTGAAGCCTAATACTAATTTATCTATTTAAAATTTAATATTATTGCATCATTTTTAAGAATTGCGTTATGATAGTTAGAAATGATATAAAAGAATCATAATATCATTTGTTGAAAATGTCATGTAAAGTTTACGTGACACTGAATATAGTGACATATAAGTAACATTTGAAAAAAAAATGGTTACAACAACTCTAGTATGAAGTTTTCTTAAAACTTTTTTTGACATATGCCAAATGCTATATTTGATATTTTTTGTTACAGTGAAATTTTCCCAAAAGTTGCGATTCAGCTCCAAAACTCGTACCAAACCCAATTAGAGTTGAATTATAACTTGAAAGTGTAACACAAACCAATTAAGCACCAATTCCTATTAAGAAAACCCTCAAACGGCAAGTAATTCTCAAAGAAAATTATATGGAAAACATGTACAAGTATGAGCATATCACCAGTGTTGCCACAGGCTTGGTCAAGTTAATGCTAGCCTAGGAAATGCTTCCCCAATAGTAGTTGCCATTGAGAGTTGGCCTTGTACTACTAAAGTCGTAATTCAAGTTTTGCTTCAACTAGTTAAATGGTTGTAGTAGGCGGCCATGAACCTGATGCAATAGGTAGCCGTAGTGAATTTGCAGGCAATGACTAGGTTGTGTGATGTCAGTCTTTATCCTTTCACTAGCGGTTTAGTTTCATTCTTGAGGATTTATTGCATTAGCTACTAGCATAGTTTTTGTTTGGGTGGTGGGTTACTACTTTTGGTAGGGGCTAAGTGCTAAGCAACACCCAAGCCCTAGAACGCATTTCCTAGTGCATAAACTATTATAGCCTTTCTAGTGGAATGCTCAGTGAGTAAGGTAAGTTCATAAATTCGTAGCTTAAATACTTTAATTAGAGGTGAATTATCAAAATCAAGTAAGTTATTTGAGGTTTAGTTGGTTCTGAGTGGTTTGTCGCAATAGGTTTACCCGAGGGCAAAATGGTAATTTTGCACCTAAAAGGGTCAAGATGAGTCCTAGAAGTAAAAATGATGTATTTAAAAGTCAAAACCCAAGTTAATTAAGTTGTTGCTTTAGTGGTAAATCCTTAGTTACTATTTACAAAAAGACCTCTTTCGCAAACTTTGAAAAAGTTTCGAGAAGGAGGCTATGTGGCTATTTAAACTTGTGGGAGGTGGGGTTGTTTTTGGCACTATTTCCTCTCCTTCTCCTACAAACCTGTAGCCAACAACCACTATTCCATCCAAATTTGATAAAGGGAAATAGCCTTGCCGCCTTAGATAATGACCGATTCCAAGCCTCATGAGTGCACTATTCATGTAATTAAAGACCATAGTTTAGCAAGAGATTAAGAGGGCCCTGTCGAGAGCTCTAGAGGAGGGCACAACAAGTCACCTGGTCCTTGGTGAGGTGCGCATGCCTTCATAGAAAAGACATCCGTAAGGATCCATGGTGTGTTTCGAGCACTTACATGGGAGTAGCGGTAGTACAAATCCTCACTATGTTGGACCAGATGAAAAAAAGGTTCACAGTAGTAAATATGCTCTTAGGAACCAGGCATCTATGATAGAGATCAATAATATGTTGATCCATCTTTCATCGAAGATGTCAATAACACAATGACCTCCGAGGGCTTCAAGATCCCAAGAATTGATCCATATAAAAAGTTGAATGACCCCACCAATAACTTGTAATAGTATATCACCTCAATATGGTTGTAAAGGGCCAAAGACATTATTTTATGTCGAGCCTTCAGTTTGACCTTGTTGAGTGTAGCCACAATGTTGTTTGGGAGAAACAGGGGTTGATAATTACAATCTTTCTATGAGATATCACAAACTTTTCTACAACACTTCCAAAGGAGTCGATCAACCCTTAAAATAATAGTTTAGCTTCTAAATATGTGATAGTGAATGGAGGAATCTATAAGGTCTCTGTTTGATGCCTTAATAGAAAGGCCATACAAGTTCTCCTAGGGTGTAATCGCATCAAGCATGTTGGGTTTTAGGAGCCAAATAATGTCGTGGAATTAACCAAAATTTTCCAACATCTAAGTGAAATGGGGTAAATCGGGTGTTGGAAATTTTCATACCTTGTAGGTTGAGATCTTTCACCCAATTGTTGAGCTAAATCATAAAACTTGAACAGTTGGCATATTCAAGCTCTTTACAGTATCCATATGAACCAATAGGATCACCACTCCTCCTCTAGGTTATGGTAGGAGCATTCCTCTTGGGCTCACAATGCTAGTTTATGTCCTCTAAGGAAAGACAATAGGGGAGTACAACTGGAAATTTCAAAACCCTTTCTAAATTTACTCCAGGGAGGCTATGTAAAAAATAACACAATATAACATATATATAGTGATGTGAAACTCCTAAGTGAAATAGGTTTCATAACACTAATCCACTTATATCTAATTTTAGGCTTAACAATGACTCAACTTTTAGGCCAATAATTAATATGAAATTATCATGAAACCAAAACCAAACAATTTGGCCTATGCACTCAAATAATTCAATTGGCTTTAAGTGTTCAATCCTATAGGCTTTTATCCAATTGGTAATGACCATAAATCACATTTATGATCATAAACAATAAGCGGTGTCTAGCAACACATCATTGCTACCTAATTGACAAGATAGTTGGTGGTTTGACTAAACCTCTATGATCATTATTCATATATGTCATTGTCCCTTGGTCCAAGATATCATGAATGAGCATGAGCATGGAATATGTCACTCTCGTATAGCCTAAAGTAAGGTTTCTTGATTCTTAAGTAGACTGACTAAAACTAATAACATTAATATCCCATATCAATTCATCTAAGCATGACCATACATTTCCTTAGTCTTTGTCAATCAAAGGCCCAAAGATATCACTTCTATTATATAGGAGAGACAAATTCCATCTTGATCATAAAAATCCTTCATCATGATATTTGACTTACCCAATCACCAGGTTCATGTTCACTCAGTTACAAGCAACAAGGAGAAGTATCAAAGTATGACTCACGCATAGCGAACCTTGATGACCTCAGGTCAGAGGATTATATATACCATGATCAGTATGAGAAGTACTTATGACACTCAGACAATAATCTAGGTAGCATTCTCATCGTGGGATAGTCTTGCATACAAGTTCTCCAACTTGTACTTATACATAAACTATATATCTCATATTAGTCTCCACATATGCTTGTCTTTATGTATTGTTACAACCTATTCAACAATAATACTCAACGAGGGGCATTTAAAAATACTATTATTCTATGGTTATAATGATGTTTAATTATGTTTCATAGAAACAAGCAATAAACACAATTATTAGAATAATGCAATAATAAAATATCATGACTTAATGTGTGAAATACAATTATCTCATGTTTGGCTTTTGAGTACAACACTAATAATACAAAAGTGGATTTGTTCTTCCTTTTCTCTCCTTGATGCAATCACACAAAGTATAATATCTGATTGCATTGACACTTGTTATGCCTCTTTTCTTTCTTTCTCCTGAAATCCTCATCCAAGTTTTTCCTTATGTATGATTGTGCTCCAAATTCAAAATTTTCTCCACTCAAGCCATTAAGGTATGCATTGCAAAATACAAAACACAAATGTAAACAAAGAACTGGAAAAATTGAAGTAATTTAGCACAAAAGTAGGCATGATACATATGCATATATATAACTATCATAAGCATTAATGGTTCAAGAGTTATTCAACTACCAAGTCATAAGTTGACTTTTTGCTAAATGGCTTTGATTGTTTAAGAAGACTAAAATTTTTAGTCTACAAACTAATCTAGACTGAGAATAGAAATAACAATTAAAATCAAAGATGATGCAAATGGGATCATTCGATCAAACTGTTACCATAAAAATGGAAAATTACAAGTGTGTCATAATGACTAAAAACCATTATATTGTGTAATTCTCACCATAGTGATTGAATTATGGGGGTAAAAGGCATGATCAACACCTCCTTAAAAGTGTTCCAAGTTGGTAACTTGGCCCCCAAGAAAAGCCTTAAGGATTGCTTGTTTGTCAAGCAACCAATGGACTTTTTTTGTAAGGTTTTGGAAATTCGGGTACTCAATTGCAAAACTCTCAAGAAAGAGTCTTGGAGAGTTATGGGAAGGACATGAATGGTATGAAAGTTCTATTGGAGGACCAAATTGCTCATGGAAGATAGGTTTGGACAAAGGAAACACTAAAGGCATTAAGGACCTAAATGTCTTATTGTAAACCTTAAGGTGTTCAAGCTTTTGACCTAAGTCAAATGGTTGAATTGTGGGGTTATCCCACCATGGGGGAGGTAGCCAAGACTTGATAAATAGTAAAAAATGTTGGCCATGATGGGTTTCGGGAGCCAAACAGCACAGCGGAATTTAACCGAAACCCTCCAGGACCCAAGTAAAATGGGGTAAACCGGGTGTTCAAAAATTTTCATACCTAATTTTTGGTTGAGATCTCTCACTCAACTATAGAGTTGAATCACAAAACCTAAACAGTCGACGTGTTCAGGCTCTCTATGGTATCCACACAACCCTCTCGGGATCACCACGCTTCCACCACGTCCTGGCAGATGAGTTTCTCTTGCGCTCGCAGTGCTAGCTTGCGTCCTCCAAGGAATTGCAAGAGAAGAATGTGCCTGTCCTTTTTGGGGGCTAGGGCAAGGAGACCTGCGAATTTCTCACTTCAAAGTTGTATTTATAGTGAGACTCAACTTCCAGGCCTATTGGGTTTCAAAGCCCTAACCCAATTAGGATTTAATTTCGAGCTTAATAATGGTTCAACTCTTTGGCCCATTATTAATACGAAATTAAAGTGAAACCATAACCCAAATAATTAGCCCATGCACTCTAATGATCCAAATAGCTCTATGTGTGCGACCCAATAGGCTCTTGCCATGTTGGCAATGATCATAAATCACATTTATGATCATAAGCAATGAGCGGTGTCTAGCAACACATCATTGCTACCCAAGTGACAAGATTGTCGATGATTCGACTAAACCTTTATGATCATCACCGATATATGTCATTGTCCCTTTGTCCAAGATATCAAGACGCCATGCATTTTCTAAGTCTCACTCTATCAAGGGGCCCGAAGATATCACTCCCGTTACATAGGAGGGACAAATCCCATCTTGATCATACAAATCCCTCCACATGATATGTGGCATACCCAATGCCATCCTTCAAATTCACCCAGTTACGAGCAACAAAGGAAAGTATCAAAGTATTTGACTCACTTGTAAGGAACCTTGATGTTCTCAGGTTGAAAGGATTACATATACTATGATCACTATGAGAATCACTTATAACACTCATATAACGATCCATGTAGTGTTCCCCATTGGTACTGTTGGTAGGTCAGTCCTGTACAAAATTTCTCCAACCTGTACCCATATGTAGACAACATATCTCATATTAGTCTCCACATATGCTAGTTGTTATGTATTATTGCAACCCACTCCACAATAATACTAGACCAGGGACATTTAAGAATATCATTATTCTAGGGTTACGATTATGTTTGTTAATTTACGCAGAAACAAAACAACAAACATAATTGTTGGATTAATGCCTTAATAAAATATCATGACTCAATGTGCAAAAATACAATCATCTCATGATTGGCTTTTGGGCACAAGACTAACACCAAGGATCCATAAAGATGTCCTCAAAAGAGCTAATCCTTCTATACGACTTCTGCTATATGCATCCAGTGGATGAGGCAATGGTGTCCCATTGTATGGCAACCCAGTGTGTCCCAACTAGGATAGTTGGGTAGTGGAAAAAGTGAATTTGAATGCCAAAATTGATCTCAGATATCCCACAACAAAAGTAAACACAGGAATGACATAACTAAAATTGTATTACTTATGGTGGCACACCGAGTCGATGACACCAAAGGCCTAAGGATAGTCTCCAAAACTGCCTCTAAGCACAATAAAAAGGAGATCACCTCTTCAAGCCTTATCCTCATTAGTAGCTTTGCTTAGTTGTATGCTAAAACTTCCTCTCCAAAAACAGCCCATACAATTGATGCCTTCTTAACTTCTAATCCTTAAGTGCTACAAGGCTAACACTTTAGGACTAACTCCAACATTTTCTCAAGCTAAATTCTTGCTTAACTTATTTAAACAATTTAGCATACAAGCTTTCTAAACTATGTAATTCAACTGCAAACAATTTATAGCTTCCATTTTCAACCACTTAAAGGCAACAAACTTACTTCACACCTTCCCAAAGATGAAGTAGGAAGCACAAAAAGTGGTGATACCTAAAATGCATTATTTTTCCATCCTCCGTCCAACTATGCAATAAAAATGGGTCACTATATAAAATGATCTAAATGCCTCTATTGGCCTACTTGTCTAAGTGACCAATTTCACTTTTTTTTCCTAAGCTTCTATACATTATTAAACTGAGGTTTTGCTTACATTAAATGTTCTATGCATACAAAATTACTAAGTTAACAAAAATTACCTTAGTAATCTTGGTCTAAATCTTAAAGAGCCATAACATCAACTTGATATTGGCATTGTTTTAGTACACACCAATTACCAAAATATCAAAACAACTTTGCCTAGCCACTTTGGTCTTCTAAACACAATAGTTCTTCAAGTTGTCTGAATCCAATTATTTTTTAATTCATTTTCGTAGCCATCTTGTAGTTTCTATACTCTGAGTCTTAACTCATCTTTTATGAGCTAGGGTATTTCCAATTTCCCAAAGTACTCTATGTGCAGGTCTTCAGGCTTCTAGTTTGGATTTTTGAAGGACCAGGTCTCTAGCTTTTATTACCTTGGCCTTAACTTTTTGGTTGGCTTATAAAGTGACCTTTTACTGGAATGCCCTTCTTCTAATCTTGGTTGTTTCCCGATGCTCCTTAATCAACTTGAGCTTGATTCTTATGCTGACCTCATTCCTTTCATAGTCAAAAACCTGCATTCTTCTCTTGCTCATTTCCTTTGTTGCCTTCCTCATCGCATAGTAGCTCCATAATGCGCTTTGTAGTTCTCCAGGTCATTTTCCCTTAAGTTCCACCAACTTCTCTTTCGTGCATTCTTTTAGAGTTTGGTTAGAGACTTCAACTTGGCATTTCTTTAAGGTTGTGCTACTATGACAAAATGGGATCCTGATTTCTATGTACTTTACCATCTCCTAGAAATTTCTATCAATGAATTTTTTGCAATTGTCCACCTCCTACACATGCAGCAACTAAACCAGTAAACTATGCTTTCCAATACAAATTTTTAGAATTCTTCAGTTGATATGGTTGCCAATGGTATGGTCACTATCCAATTTGTGAAGTAATCAATTGCTACTACACAATATTTTACCCCTTGGGTTGTTGGGAGAGGCCATATTAGCTTGATTCCTTGTACAACAAATAGGCAAAGCATAATTAGCAATTGTCACAACTTTCAATTGCACTTATCACAAAATTTGACCAATTTTTATCCATATTCTCTAACTATGGGCCAAAAGTTAATTTACACAGAAACAAAACAACAAACATAATTGTTGGATTAATGCCTCAATAAAATATCATGACTCAATGTGCAAAAATACAATCATCTCATGATTGACTTTTGGGCACAACACTAACAGGGCACAAGTGTACCAATGAGTTTAAGACAAAAATGATAATTAGTGAGAAGGAAAATGACATAAGGCAAGGTTAAGCTTGTTAAGTGTGTTTTGTGCCCTTAACTCATTTAAGGCCATTTATATGGCCAAATCACTTATCTCTCTCCCATTTTCATCCTCCTCTAGCCCAAGAACACAGCCACACTTTCTCCATAACCACCACACCTTCAAACCTGCAATTGATTAAAGTTGAAAGCAAGATAGGGAATTTGGAAGCTATTTGGTGCTAAGACTTGAGTGCACCTAGGATTAAGCTCCAATTTCAACATACCCATCAAGGTAAGGGTTCTCTTGCTCTCATGGGTTTTTTTTCTATATTTCTCAAGAAATCATGGAGCTAGGGCTAAGCTTGGAAGACAACCATGAGCTTGATGAACCAAGCTTAGTGAGGGGAGTGCACTTATTGAAGGTTTTGTGACCTAGTCTGAAGTGCACAAATATCACAATAAAATTAGGGTTTCTAGAGCCCAAAGTTAGTACTAACTAGTTTTAAAATCCTCCTAAGACCAAGCATTAGCTTGAGGAGGGCTACCATAGTGATTTGGTTATGTTTATTATGTGTTTTATGGACTAATCTATGTTTATTGTTGCTGATGCATTTCAGCTGTTTGTTGGTTGTGAATGGCTGCTGGATTTGGTTGCTATATCTTGTGTATATGCATTGTGGTTTTTTTGTTTTAGTGTCTTTGGATGCAGGTTTTGTTGATGGTCACATTGCCTATTGAATCCAAGTGTTACCCTTACTAAATTTCTCAGTGAAACTTATTCCCCTCAATTCTATTATTTCAAGTCCAGCAGAAAGATCACAATCAAACTGACATTTGTGGTTTGAGTTTTGATCTGAAATTTCAGGTACGTGAACTTCCATATGTCCAGTCATGACCTGGAAAGTTCAGTGATTTTCAGAGCACATTTGGTATTTTTAATGGTGGTACTTATTGACAAGGTGCTAAAGCGGTTTCGCAGTATCAGAGGCGGCAATGTACTCAGATTCTGTTGTAGAGTCAGCTACTGCCCCTTGCTTTGAACTCTTCCAGCTCATAGCACCACCACCAATGCATAACACATAACCAGATTGCAATCTAAAATCATCCTTATCGGATTGGAAGCTTGCATCGGTGTAACCCCTTACAACGAGCTCATCTTCACCTCCAAAGACCAAGAATGCATCCTTAGTCCTTCGTAAGTATTTAAGGATGTTCTTAACAGCTGTCCAATGACTTTCACCAGGGTTCGATTGGTACCTACTTGTCATGCTCAAAGCATATGAGACATCGGGACGAGCACATATCATGGCGTACATGATAGATCCAATTGCTGAGGCATATGGAATCTTACTTATGCACTCTCTCTCCTCGAGTGTACTCGGACACTGAGATCTAAAAAGAGTTATACCATGTGACATGAGCAAGAATCCTTTCTTGGAATCTTGCATGCTAAACCGCTTTAGCACCTTGTCAATGTATGTACTTTGACTTAGGCCAAGAGGCCTTCTAGATCTATCTCTATAGATCCGAATGCCTAACACATAGGCTGCTTCACCCAAGTCCTTCATAGAGAAACATTTCCCTGGCCAAGTCTTCATAGACTGTAGCTCAAGAATGTCATTCCCGATGAGTAGTATGTCATCTGTATACAACACCAAGAACACAATAGCGCTCCCACTAACCTTCTTGTAGACACAAGGTTCATCTTCATTTTTGATAAAACCAAACTCTTTGATTGCATCATCAAAATGAAGATTTCAACTTCGAGAAGCTTGCTTCAATCCATAAATGGACCTTTGCAACTTGCACACTTTATTGGCATTCTCAAGAGTAACAAAACCCTCAGGTTGTGTCATGTACACATCCTCAAGTAGCTTTCCATTTAGGAATGCAGTTTTGACATCCATTTGCCATATCTTATAATCATAGTATGCAGCAATAGCGAACAAAATTCAGATGGATTTAAGCATAGCAATTGGTGAAAAAGTTTTATCATAGTCAATACCATGAATTTGCTTGAAACCTTTTGCAACTAATCATCCCTTAAAGGAAATCACATTACCATCCATGTCAGTTTTCTTCTTGAAAACCCATTTGCACCCTATGGGTTTTACCCCTTCAGGTGGGTCAACCAAAGTCCATACTTGGTTTTCATACATGGATTCCATCTCGGATTTCATGGCCACTAGCCACTTCTCAAAGTCAGGCCCCGACATAGCTTGTTGGTAGGTTGTGGGCTCATCCTGATCCATGAGCATCACATCATCAGTATGAGTCACGAGAAATCCGTATCTCTCGGGCTCACGCCGAATCCTACCAGACCTACGTGGGCTCTGTGCTACAGGAACATACTCTTGAACCACAATATCTTGTGGTGGCTGTTCAGGTTCCATTTCAGGTTCGATGTCTCCTTATTGTTCTTGAATTTCTTCAAGTTCTACTTTCCTCCCACTAGTTCCTTTATAGATAAACTCTTTCTCTAGAAAGACACTAGTTCGAGCAACAAACACTTTTTGCTCAGAAGGATTGGAAAAATAGTAACCCTTTGTTTCTTTGGGATACCCAACAAAAAGGCATTTTTGAGATTTGGGCCCTAGTTTGTTAGAGAATTGACGTTTCACATAAGTGTCACAGCGCCAAATCTTCATAAAAGATAAATTAGGACACCTTCCACTCCATATCTCATATGGTGTCTTTTTAACCGATTTAGATGGAACTTGGTTTAGTGTAAAGCGGCTGTCTCTAGAGCATGTCCCCAAAAGGAGTTTGGAAGGTCAGCTTGACTTATCATGGAGCGAACCATGTCTAACAGAGTTCGATTTCTCCTTTCAGATACACCATTCCATTGAGATGTACCTGGTGGAGTGAGTTGTGATACTATACCACACTCCTTCAGATAGTCAAGGAATTCTAGATCTAAGTACTCTCCACCTCGATCTGATTGAAGCGACGTGGGAGTTTTTGGGAGTCGCCACCAATCGGTTTCACCTAGGTCGATTGGACTCCTAAAAATGGTCTACGAGAGTTCGAGAGTTCGGGAGTATGGTTACGTTAAAATAACTCTATTTTAACGCCCAAAATTGGTACCTTAGTTGATTTTAATTTTGTTTTGCTTACTTTTAAATAATTTCAGTTAATTTTCAAACCATAAATTTTAACTAAATCATCCAGATATGGGTTTTTAAATTAATATGGACTTCTAAATTTTGGTAATTAATTTGTATAATTTTTTTATAATAAATTTGATATTTCTAAACCATAGATTCTATCGAATCAGCCGGATATGGAATTTAATGAAAATTTAGTTTTTATTTTATTATTAAATATTTTAATTACTTATTAATCCACATCATAAATTCTGTCGAATTATCCAAATATGGATTTTTTTTATCTTGGTACTTAATTTTACTTATTTTTATTATAAATTTGATATTTTCCAAACCATGGATCCTATCGGATCACCTGGATATGAAATTTAATAAAATTTTAATTTTTAATTTATTATTAATTATTTCTTTTTCTTATCATAAATTTTCACCGAATATGGATTTTTTAATGATCTTAATATTAATTTCCTTTTTATTATTTTTTTTCTTTTCATTCTTTCCTTTTTTGTTAGATAAAAGATTTTTAAAGTAATTATCTAATCCATAGATTTAAAAAAAATACTTAAAAAAATAATTTTTGTGGAATCATTTGGTTATGATTGATTTTTTTAAAAATTTATTTTTATTTAAAGAAAATAAAAGGTTAAATTTTTTTATTTAAAGGAAATAAATAAATAAAGTAAGCGTCTTAATATCCCAAATAATGTTAAAAATGACGGAAAAAAATAAAGATGGGGGCTTTATTGTAATAGGAATGATAAAAAAAATAATAAGATAAGGAAGTAAGATGGGCGTCTCGGTCAGCTAAAAAAAATGGTAAATAAATAAAATAAGGTTAATCATCCACATAAAGAAAAAAAAATTACAAAAAAGTAAACAAATAAAATAAATAAATAAGTAGATAAATAAAATGGGGCGCTTAACCATCCACATAAAAATAAAGTGCAGAAAAAGTAAATAAATAAAGAAATAAGTAAAGTGCAGAAATTAAATAAAGTAATAAATAAAGTGCAGAAAAATAAAGAAATAAAGAAATAAATAAAAATGGGGCGTTCAGCCATCCACGTAAAAAATAAAAATGCATAAAGTAAATAATTGCAAAAAAGTAAATAAATAAAGAAAAGTGGGGCTTTTTGCCACCCACGTAAAAAAAATAAAAGTGCATAAAGTAAATAAACGCAGAAAATTAAATAAATAACAAAAACTGGGGCTTTTAGCAGTCCACGTAAAAAATAAAAGTGCATAAAGTAAATAATTGTAGAAAAGTAAATAAATAAAGAAAAGTGGGGCTTTTAGCTGTCCACGTAAAAAATAAAAGTGCATAAAGTAAATAAATGCATAAAAGTAAATAAATAAAGAAAGTGGGGCTTTTAACCGTCCACGTTAAAAAAATAAAATTGCATAAAGTAAATAAATGCATAAAAGTAAATAAATAAAGAAAGTGGGGCTTTTAGCCATCGACATAAAAAAATAAAAGTGCATAAAGTAAATAATTGCAGAAAAGTAAATAAATCAAGAAAAAGTGGGGCTTTTAGCCGTCCACGTAAAAAATAAAAGTGCATAAAGTAAATAAATGCATAAAAGTAAATAAATAAAGAAAGTGGGGCTTTTAGCTATCGACGTAAAAAAATAAAAGTGCATAAAGTAAATAATTGCAGAAAATTAAATAAATAAAGAAGGTGGGGGCTTTTAGCCTTCCACATAAAAAAATAAAATTGCATAAAGTAAATAATTGCAGGAAAATAAATAAATAAAGAAAATGGGGCGTTTTGGCCATCCACTTTTAAAAAATAAAAAGTGCATAAAGTAAATAATTGCAACAAAATAAATAAATAAGGAAAGTGGGACGTTTTGGCCATCTACTTAAAAAAATAAAATGTGCATAAAGTAAATAAATGAAAATAAAATGACAATAAATAAAAGAAATAAATAAAAAAATAAAGTGGGACTTTTTGGCCATCCACATAAAAGTAAGAGGTATAACCTTCCATGAAAAAATAAATAAATAACAACGAAGAAGAAAAAGAAAAAATAAATAAACACGCAAGAGTTTATTGTTAGTTCTGCAAGAATAAAAGGAAAGTTAGTGACTTGAATGAAATAATGGAAGAAGATGAAGGATTAAACAAGAGTTTTACCTAAAGAAAAAAAATTTAATCTCCCAGGCCACGGGAAGCAGGGATGGCGGCGACTGCGAGCAGGGGGGAGACTGGCGGCGGCGACGGCGACGACGACGCGTCCAAGGGGGCGGCGACGGTGGTGCAGGGGAGGTGATGGCTGGGGCGACGGGACGGAGGAGAGAAGAAGTGAGGCGGGAGAGTGGTTCGACGGAGAAGGAGAGAGGAGCAAAGGTGGAGGAGGGAAAGAAGTGGGCACGGCGGAGGAGGGAGGTAGGAGCAAGGTGGAGGTGGAGGAGGGAAACCGAGGCGGAGAGAGAGAGGCAGGGAGGAAAGGTGGCGGGCCGAGGCGGAGGAAGAAAGGAGAAGGGAAGGCGACGGCGTCGGGCGAGGCTGAAGGAGAGAGAGAGTAAGGCGGAGGAGAGAGGAGGTGCGAGGGCGAGGAGGTAGGAACGGCGAAGAGAGAGAAGCGGCAGGCAGGGAAGGGAGAAGGGGATAACGGAAGGTTACGGAGAGAGAGAGAAGCAGCGGGCAAAGTTTAGCAATTTCTGGGAAGTGAGAGGAGAGGCCAGGGACCTAAGCTGCAGTTTTTCCTTTTTTTATTAAGAGGCTCTAATCTTGATCTATTTTGGTGATTTATTTGCAGGCCTGGACCCCTATTTACATGGGAAGGAGAATTGGATTCCTTAAATTAAAATAAATTCGAAATTTAATTAAAAACAGATTAAAAACATAATTTGGTCAAAATAACAGTTTTACTCCTTCAGGTTTCTTTGACTACTGGTATGGTCCCATATTTTCCACGAAATTACTGATTGGCCCAAATTTGTCTGCTCTGTCAATTTGGCCCAAAACTGTATGCTTGGCCCAAAAATGACGCGAGAAATTACCACAATTTCCCTAGAATTCCCAGATTTGGTCAGATTCTTCCCAAAACTTCTCATTTTTGTCATATTTACCCCAAACTTCTTATTTTTGTCAATTTCAATTTTTTTAAAAAATTTTCTTTTATATTTTATACACACATATAGATATATATATATATTATTTTTAATTAACCCTATATAACAAAATGCCCCCATAAACTATTTAATTTAAATTTTTTTTCTCTTTCTTTTTTTTAATAATAATAATAATTAATTAAAACCTTTTAAAAAAAAAATTTTAAGGGTCGGACGAAATTGGGTGTCAACAGCTGCCCCCCTTTGCATAGTTCATGGGACATGATGCATGCAAAGCCGTTACCAGATTTCGTCCGACCTAGCTAGGTATTGAGAACCTTCTCGCCACCTAAACCCTGAGGTTAAGAAACTTTCCTTATTACCTCTACGACAGGAACTCTTCTATCATTGAAGAAAAATTGACTGAGTTTGAAGTTTGAGGTTAAGGAGATTTTCTTAGAACCTCTACAACAGGAACTCTCCTATCGTTGAAGAAAAATTGACTGAGTTTGAAAATTTGATTGAGTTTGAGGTTATGGAGATTTCCTTAAAACCTCTACAACAGGAACTCTCCTATCGTTGAAGAAAAATTGACTGATTGAAGTTTGAGGTTAAGGAGATTTCCTTATAACCTCTACGACAGGAACTCTCCTATCGTTGAAGAAAAATTGACTGAATTTGAAATTTTGATTGAGTTTGAGGTTAAGGAGACTTCCTTAGAACCTCTATGACAGGAACTCTCCTATCGTTGAAGAAAAATTGACTGATTGAAGTTTGAGGTTAATGAGATTTCCTTAGAACCTCTACGATAGGAACTCACCTATCGTTGAAGAAAAATTGATTGATTTTGAAATTTTGATTAAGTTTGAGGTTAAGGAGCTTTTCTTAGAACCTCTACGATAGGAACTCTCCTATCGTTGAAGAAAAATTGATTGATTGAAGTTTGAGGTTAAGGAGATTTCCTTAGAACCTCTACGATAGGAACTCTCCTATCGTTGAATAAAAATTGACTGAGTTTGAAAATTTGATTGAGTTTGAGGTTAAGGAGATTTCCTTAGAACCTCTACGACAGGAACTCTTGTATTGTTGAAGAAAAATTGACTGATTGAAGTTTGAGGTTAAGGAGATTTCGTTAGAACCTCTACGACAGGAACTCTCCTATCGTTGAAGAAAAATTGATTGAGTTTAAAATTTTGATTGAGTTTGAGGTTAAGGAGCTTTCGTTAGAACCTTTACGATAGAAACTCTCCTATGGTTGAAGAAAAATTGATTGATTGAAGTTTGAGGTTAAGGAGGTTTCTTTAGAACCTCTACGACAGGAACTCTCCTATCGTTGAAGAAAAATTGACTGAATTTGAAAATTTAATTGAGTTTGAGATTAAGGAGATTTCTTTAAAACCTCTACGACAGAAACTCTCCTACCGTTGAAGAAAAATTGATTGATTGAAGTTTGAGGTTAAGGAGATTTCCTTAGAACCTCTACGATAGAAACTCTCCTATCATTGAAGAAAAATTGATTGAGTTTGAAAATGTGATTGAGTTTGAGGTTAAGGAGCTTTCGTTAGAACCTCTACGATAGAAACTCTCCAATCGTTGAAGAAAAATTGATTGATTGAAGTTTGAGGTTAAGGAGATTTCTTTATAACCTCTACGACAGGAACTCTCCTATCGTCGAAGAAAAATTGACTGAGTATGAAAATTTGACTGAGTTTGAGGTTAAGTTGATTTCCTTAGAACCTCTACGACACAAACTCTCCTATCGTTGAAGAAAAATTGATTGAATTTGAGGTTAAGGAGATTTCCCTAGAACCTATACGATAGGAACTCTCTTATCATTGAAGAAAAATTGATTGATTGAAGTTTGAGGTTAAGGAGATTTTCTTAGAACCTCTATGACAGGAACTCTCCTATCGTCGAAGAAAAATTGACTGAGTTTGAAATTTTGATTGAGTTTGAGCTTAAGGAGTTTTCCTTAGAACCTCTATGATAGAAACTCTCCTATCGTTGAAGAAAAATTGATTGATTGAAGTTTGAGGTTAAGGAGATTTCCTTAGAACCTCTACGACAGGAACTCTCCTGTCGTTGAAGAAAAGTTAATTGACAAAGGAGAAAAACTCTTTTCTCCTTCTTGAGGTTAAGGAGTTTTCCTTAAAACCTCTAGCGAAAATTTATACAAAGGCAATTGAAGTCGGAATAATTTCTTCAAAATTGTGATTTTCATAATAGGCGAGTGCAAAAAATTTAAACTTCCATGAAATGAGTGAATCTTGATGATGAGAAATTCCATAAAATGGCAATAAAACTGACAAATTATGTAAGGGAACGGATGTTTGGAATCAATATCCAGGTTTCATCTAATATTTTCTTCAGAAAATATAGATTTCTTTGTGAGATATGTTATCCAAATAAGGTTCAAGCTTAGCTATTCCATAATGTCATGACTAGTAGACCTAATAGGATGCATCTCAAGAGTAAAAAATTACTCCTTACTCAGCATTCCAAACTAAAGGCTTTGTCCTATGGTTTTAATATCAGCATGAACAAAACTATCCTAAAAAGGTTAAAAAAAGAAATTCCTTGAAAAGAAAAGCTGAAACACGAAAAAAAATGCTGATAATAAAACTAAAGGACAAGAAGAACAGATCGGATCGCTTCTTCTTCCATAATGCATCAGCAAGTCGGGTAAAGGACAATTATAGGATAGAACTAGTTGGGAAAGACTGTCGTGTCCAGTCCATCTGAATCATCGTTGGATCTGGTTCAGGAGCAAAAGCATATATTTTATCTAGCAATTCTTCAGCAGTTGTTGCGGATATTAGGATTCGTCTTGCTACTCTAGTTATAAAATTCTTCTGCACAGTGTAATCCATAAAAGATATCAGACCTGTAAAGAAATTGTTAACATTCAACAGCCCAATGAGTTTCTTGTGCAAATTAAGTTGGGTCATGGAAGCAATTTGGAAGATTTCTCCCAATGTGTCAAAACCACCTGGGAGAGCGATAAAAGCATCAGCGATAAAAGCATCAGCATTAAAAAGCATTTGTAACAAACGCTCTTACAAATTTTTAACCACTAATTCTTCTCCAATCGTGCCCCTAGAAACAAATTTCAAAGGCCCAGGGATAATGCCCAAAGCTTGACTTCCTCCTAAAGAAGCTACTGATGCTACACCCCCCATTAATTCGACACTACCTCTTCCATAAACTAAATGTATTTTTTGCTCAGCTAATACTCTACCCAAATGGTTGGCTGCCTTTAAATACTCTTCATCTTTTCCAGGAAAAAGCCCTAAAAAATACACAAATACTTCGGGATTTACGAGTTAAGGTTTTCTCCATTCTTATCCTTAACCTTGTGAGAAATGAAGAAAAAATGATGTATTTATAAAGTTGAAAAGATAGTGCAATAATTACATTTACAAGAGTAGGTACATTATTGTCGGAAGAGAAGGAAAATTTTCAAAAGTGACAGTAGCATAAACAGTAGTCATGACTGTGGCTCATGTTGGAGTAGGTACATTATTGTCAAAAGAGAAGGAAAATTTCCAAAATGATAGCTAGCATATACAGTAGTCGTGACTTTGGTTCACGTCTTCCACTGGTTTTACGTTCAGTAACGGCTTCAATGCCTTCTATGAATCGGGGATTTGCTTCCCCTCTAGTTTTCTTACAAACTGGCAAACAGGGTCGTTTAAAGTGTCACTTCCCACACAGGCCCTAGCCTGTGCCCTCTCAGTACCACTCACCAATTTACCCAAGATTCCTTTGATTAAACTTAAATCCGGGTGTTAATAACTTCTTAGTATTTAAGTTTTATTTTCTAAAGCTGAGAGCTGGGATATGTCCCAGGAGGCTTATGAGTTGTTTATAACAACAACCTGCAGCTTAGGTAGGGCCTAACCTCTACCTTGCAACACAAGCAAGGCATACACTTAATCTGTAAGTGTTTGGGATGTGTGCTCATCAAGTGTGCTACTTACATGTATGACAACCAAGAAGCCCACATCTTCATAGTTTTGAAAATCAAAATTTCCATGCACATGTATATTCAGCTAAACACTATATCTCAAAAGGCATCTCCATGAAACATACCCACATACTCATAACTTAACATAACTTGGCACATAAGCATCCATCATATGTACATACAAAACCATGTACAAGCAAGGCTACATATACACACAAAATAGCCTAAGTACAAGCATCACTAGCTTGGAAACATACCAAGGATGCTACATGTCCAAAATAGCCAAGGTTAAGTTTTACAAGCCAAGTACCCTACTCTCCCAGAAGGTACCTAAGTGTGCAAAACAGCAGCACACTCCACAAAACCAACCCAAACATACAAACCATAACCAGCGTCCAAGTCCACACATCCTTCCTGTACCTAGACTGATCCCACAACTACAAAAGCCTGCAAACCTAGAACTTAAGTTTCAGCCTTAAGCCATAAGACTTGTAATGTAAGTATTCAAGCCAAGATTCATTTGGCACATACCTCGAGCAAATAATGTACTAACTAGCACACAAACTAGCAACTCAAGCAAACTACTCAAGTTGTATATCCTTTCCTGAAACAAAAATGGATGGGCAGTGAGTAACAATTACTCAGTAGGGTTTCACAAACGACCATATAAGGTCTATTTAGTTAAGTCCAATGACTTAACCTCCACAAGCTTACTTATCCTGCAAGAAAGACATGAAAACATGGAAAACACAAAAAAAAAAATACCAATACATATAATCATCATAAACCATCATTATCCGGATTAGCATGCACAAACAAACAACCAAGCACACAGAACTCACACACACACCACAAGGTATATTTGGCCATATCCACTAGCATCTGTCCATGTGCACTTTGGCACTTCCACCTTCACAATTTCACTCCCATTCCACTAGAGCTCCAAATTCACTGGCGAGTTGGCCTCCCTCACTAGGAATTTTAACACATGTAATTACCTTGACTAGCTAGCCAATTAACACATAACCGAATCTCCTCAATATGCCCATCTAGCAAGCTAAGATCATATAGCATTATATAACCATCACTTAGTTGCCATAATTACTTGTTCATGGAAAAGTACCAAGAAAACAAGTAAAAGTGAGAACCCTACCTCACAATCAAAGCTTGAGCTCTCGGTTGCTCGAGTAACTAAGGCCGAAGCTCAAATATATGTTGCCTATCACAATAAACCTTCAATTAACTATCATAATCACTTGTTCATGGAAAAGTACCAAGAAAACAAGTGATTATGAGCCTTACCTTCTTAATCCAAGCTTGATTTCTCTTCCAAGCTTCAACTTCCTCAATAAGACGGCAAGAACTCCAAATTTTATTCAAACACGCTTTGAATCCCTTTATTTTCTCGGCTATCAGCCTATACACCCACGAACCGAAACGTTGAGCCTTTGCTTCGTTTTTTATTTTTCCGGCGAACTTTAAAATAGTGCCAGAACGAGACCAGGCGTATAAATTGCTCTGGCGCATTAATAGGCGTGAATCACTTGTTCAACGCATTTAATGAAGCGTCTGTAACCGTGTACACATATCCAACATTTTGGCTCAATGACATCCTTGGTCCTTAAGTACTCTATATGTGACAATTTCCCCCTCAAATTTCCATATGCACACTTTAGTCACTAAAATATAGGATCATTCCGGCTCTATTCTTAACTCATGGCTCAAATTGCCAAGCTTTCATTAATATGGCCCAAAATGGTAATTAACCCATGACCAATTTCATCATTTTACCATTTTAGCTAATCTTATAATATTAATTTGGAAGAAACCGAAATTGTTGACCGGCCATTTTGTTTTGTCAACAAAAATTGGTCTAATTCCACCTTTGTCCATGCACTTATTTACATGGTGCATTTCACCCTTCAAGTTCCCATAGTTTCATTTACATCCTCATCCTTACTTTCAATCAAGTCCCTCATGTTTTAAATTGGTGTTTCTTTTTATTCTTGGCCTAAGCCAAGTATCTAAGGGATGGTCCTAACATAAAGTCAGATTCCCAAGACTGTAATGGTCTCGTTCTTTTTCGAAAGTCATCCATAAACCGATAATTTCCCACTGCACTATTCCACAAGAATGCATTTCAAGAGTCAGTAGGATATTATCCAAAGATTCCTTACGCATGCCATTCTTAATGAATTTTCTTCTATCTTCACGATTTCTGGTGATCATCCCTGAAGAACGACACTTAGTATCGCAATTCCATCGTCCGCATTTATGACAGACGCCTAGCCTCTTTGCTCTTCGCTTTTAGGCATAAGCGCTTTTACCTAAGCCAGGCATACGGGGCATGAATGCACTTAAAACTTCACCAGCCGAACGGACCTTAGCTTCAATTAACCACTGCACATTATCAGGAATGACTTTGTGTATAAACACTCTGATTCTTTCACATCTAGCTTGGTAAATCTTTTTAAGAACATTTATTGGGAGGAAAGGAAAGTATTTTCGTAGGGCGGAAATAGTAGAATCCATTGATGAGCGAAGAATTTGAAAGAAGAAAGGAAAAAATCAATTATTGTAGGAAGCAGAAATAACCGACTTTGAGACTCACGGAGTACTGTATCCGCTACTTGGAAAGAAGAACACGCATTTATAGCGATGAAAGGATAACGTGTTTATTACGCTTACAGGAGCAAGTACATTATTGTCAAAAGAAAAGGTAAATTTTCCAAAATGACAGCTTATATGTACAGTAATTGTGACTGTGGCTCACATCTTCCACTGGTTTTACGTCCAGTAACGGCTTCAACGCCTTCTATGAGTCGGGGATTTGCTTCCCATCCAGTTTTCTTACAAACTGGCAAACAGGGTCTTTTAAAGTCAGATTCCCAAGACTGTAACGGTCTCGTTCTTTATGGTAAGTCCTCCATAAATCGACAATTTCACGTTGCACTATTCCACAAGAATGCGTTTCAAGAGTCCCTCGGATATCCTCCAGAGATTCCTTACGCAGGCCATTCTTAATGAATTTTCTTTTATCTTCACGATTTTTGGAGATGAATCCTAAAGAGCGACATTTAGTATCGCAATTCCATCGTCCACATTTATGACAAACGCCTAGCCTCTTTGCTCTTCGCTTTTTGGCATAAGCGCTTTTACCTAAGCCGGGCATACGGGGCATAAATGCATCTGAAACTTCACCAGCCGAACGGACCTTAGCTTCAATTAACCACTGCACATTGTCAGGAATGCCTTTGTGTATAAAAACTCTGATTCTTTCACATCTAGCTTGGTAGATCTTTTTAAGAACATTTATTGGGAGAGAAGGAAAGTACTTTCGCAGGGTAGAAAGAGTAGAATCCATTGATGAGAGAAGAATTTGAGAGAAGAGAGAAAGGAATCAGTTATTGTAGGAAACTGAAATAACCGACTATGAGAGTCACGGAGTACCGTATCCGCTACTTAACCGGAAAGAAGAACACGCATTTATAGCGATGAAAGGATAACGTGTTAATTACGCTTACAGGAGCAAGTACATTATTGTCAAAAGAAAAGGTAAATTTTCCAAATATGACAAATTGTATGTACAGTAATTGTGATTGTGGCTCACATCTTCCACTGGTTTTACGTCCAGTAACGGCTTCAACGCCTTCTATGAGTCGGGGATTTGCTTCCCATCCAGTTTTCTTACAAACTGGCAAACAGGGTCTTTTAAAGTCAGATTCCCGGGACTATAACGCTCTCGTTCTTCGTGAAAAATACTCCATAAACCAAGAAGTTCACGTTGCACTGATCCACAAGAATGCGTCTCAAGAGTCAATCGGATATCATCCAACGAATCCTTACTCAGGCCATTCTTGATGAATCGTATTTTATCTTCCCGATTATCGGAGATCATTCCTAAAGAACGACATTTAGTATTACAAGTCCATCGACCACATTTATGACAGACTTGTAACCTTTTCGCTCTTCGCTTTTTGGCATAAGAGCTTTTGCCTATGCCAGGCATGTGAGACACAAATGCATCTGGGAGTTCACCTGCCAGACGAACCTTAGCTTCAATTAACCACCGCACATCTTCAGGGATTCCTTTGTGCATCAAAACTCTTAATCGTTCACAGCGAACTCGGTAAATCTTTTTAAGAATGTTCATTGGGAGAGAAGGAAAGTATTTTCGCAAGGCAGAAAGAGTAGGATCCATTTTCTAGAAGGAAATAAAAGAAAGAAGGGAGGAAGGAATCAGTTATTATGGGCAACTGAGACAACCGACTTGAGAGTCACGGAGTACCGTATCCGCCACTTAACCGGAAAAATGGATCCTATTTTTTTTTGACAATATTTTGATGTCATAGATATTTCTTATTTTGATATTCCAATCCATCCCGTCCTTATGGGTGAAGCCTCGATTATCGAATCCATTGCCAGCTTTTGACAAATTGTCAACGACAATATTTTTTGATGTCTATTTTATCCTTGACCATGGCTATCTCTTATCTTTGATATTCCATTGAGCTGACGTCGATCCTGTCCTTATGGGTGAAGCCTCGATTATCGAATCCATTGCCAGCTTTTGACAAATTGTCAACGACAATATTTTTTGACGTCTACCTTATCCTTGACCATAGCTATCTCTTATTTTTGATATTCCATTGAGCTGACGTCAATCCTGTCCTTATGGGTGTAGCCTCGATTATCGAATCCATTGCCAGCTTTTGACAAATTGTCAATGACAATATTTTGAAAAATTTAACTTTTGATATTTTTTGATGTCTACCTTATCCTTGACCATAATGTTGAATTCTTGACGCGGCTTGGTCCAGCGTATTAGCTGTGCATCCAGTGATAGACTGGAATGAGCTGATGAAGTTGAAGTCTCAGCTTATACTGTTGTAATCATGCCGCGGATATGCTTTCCATTTGATCCCTGTTATGTAAAAGCCATGCATGCATGATGTGAAATGCATGAATGCAGAGCATGTGTAACTGATGGCTCTTTCCCTTTTTTTTTTTTTTTTTTTTTTTTTTTTTGTTTTTTTTTTTTTTTTTGCATGGATCTAGTTCTTCATGTCTTTGCTTTACTGGATCCTTTTTGTGATTACCTTCTCGGACTACCATTGAATCTCTTTATGCTTCTCAGCTTTTGTCCATTGCCTCAAAAGCTCAATTCTTTTCAAAAGCCCCTTCAAAGAAGTTTTTCTTGACTTGTTCTTGAATTTTGGCCTCAACTTCCTTAACATTCGCCCACCTCATACTTTATGTCTCTCTGGATAGTCGTCCCTGTTGAAAGATTCGTGAGTATGCTTCCTTCTTGTTGACATAATCATGCTCCTATTTTCAATTGTAAGACTTTTGAAGCGATCATCCAGGCAACCACCAAGGCCATCTCCCGAAGATTTGTTACTCCTTTTTCCCAGTTAACCAATGTTTTGTGCCATTTGCAAAGCAGGACCTCGATCTTACCTGTTTTAATTCATAAAGCTTATCAAAGTAATCTATGGTCTTTGCTTTTTCTGAGTTTTAATTATTATTATCCTTCCTACAAAGTCACAATTTATTGCACACTTGAGGCCAGCAAGAATGTGAGATTTGAAGAAAAAGAGCTAGAGAGAATTGACTTTTCATTTTTGGATAAGGGAATATAAAAGTTGAATGTGAGATTTGAAGAAAAAGAGCTAGAGAGAATTGGCTTTTCATTTATGAGTAAGGGAATATAAAAGTCTCGGGTACAGATGAAAAACAATGAAGGTCAGAAAGAAGAACGCTCTCTTTGACAATTTTGATCAAACAAGCTCTGGCAACCCTGTATCCACTTCTTCCCTTCTGTCCAAAAACTTCATCATTATGCAAAGTATTTCTTCACTGAATCTGAGTTTACTGGTTTTGGTAGCTCTCGTCCATCCATTTCTGTCAGAATTAAGGCCTTTCCTGAAAAGGTTTTCTTCACCACATATGGTCCATCATAGTTTGGTGTCCATTTTCCTTCAGAATCATGCTGAATGGGTAGAATTTTCTTGAGCACTATGTCACCTTCATGAAATTGTCGTGGGCGAACCTTTTTATTGTAAGCGCGGATCATCCTCCTTTGATAAAGTTGCCCATGGCAGAGGGCAATCATTCTCCTTTCATCAATTAGGTTTAATTGCTCATATCTAGCCTTGACCCATTCTGCTTCTTTCAATTGGGTATCCATTAGTACCCTTAATGAAGGAATCTCAACTTCAATGGGCAATACGGCCTCCATACCATATACCAGAGAAAAAGGTGTTGCTCCAGTAGAAGTACGGGTAGAAGTTCTGTAAGCATGTAGTGCGAAAGGTAACATCTCATGCCAGTCCTTGTAAGTGACAGTCATTTTTTCAATAATTCTCTTGATATTTTTATTGGCTGCTTCTACTGCACCATTCATCATCGGTCGATAAGGTGCTGAATTGAGATGCTTGATCTTGAACTGTTGGCACAAAGTCTGCATCATTGCATTATTCAAGTTCGTGGCATTGTCTGAGATGATACACTCTGGCAACCCATAGCGACAAATGATCTCTTTCTTAATGAACCGGCATACCACCTTTTGAGTTACATTTGCATAAGACACAGCTTCTACCCATTTGGTGAAGTAGTCTATTGCCACTAGAATGAATTTGTGACCATTAGAAGCTTTGGGGGTAATTGCTCCAATGACATCAATTCCCCACATAGCAAAAGGCCAAGGTATTGCTGTTACATTAAGAGGAGCAGGTGGAGCCTGGATCTTGTTGGCATATATTTGGCACTTATGACATTTTCTTACGTGATTGATGCAATCACTTTCTAATGTGAGCCAATAGTAGCCAGCCCTCATTATTTGTCTTGCCATGGTATGACCACTAGTGTGTGCTCCACACATTCCAGCATGAACTTCTTCCATGATCTTTCGTGCTTCATGAGCATCTACACAGCGAAGTAGCATCGAGTCTGGGGTTTTCTTATAAAGTATGTCTAGGTTTAAAAGAAAACCCATTGACAACCTTCGTAAAAATTTCTTGTCATTTTCTGATGCTTCTGGTGGATATACTCGTTCTTGGAGGTATTTCTTGATATCATGATACCAAGGTTTCCCATCCAATTCCTCCTCCACGCTCATGCAATAAGCTGGGGAATCTAGTATTTTCATTTCAAAAACAGGAGTATGCTCAGGGTCGCTTATCTTGTACATGGCAGCTAAAGTAGCTAAGGCGTCCGGAATTTGATTATCTTCCCTTGGAAGATGATGGAAGCTTATACTGTTAAATTTTCCTGCCAAGTCTAGTATGAGCTTTTGGTAAGGGATCAATTTTGAATCCCTTGTCTCCCATTCTCCATTTATTTGATATATGACCAATGCGGAATCCCCATAAACTCGGAGATTTCGTACCTTCAATCCCAGTGCCATTTGGAGTCCCATAGCACATGCCTCATATTCTACTATATTGTTGGTACAAGGAAATGTGATTTTCGCTGTGAGGGGGAACTGTTCTCCACTTGGAGAGATGAGTATAGCTCCAATCCCTTGTCCCAAAGCATTAGATGCTCCATCGAACGCCATTTTCCATGTTTCATCATCTTCAGAGACTTCCTGTTCTATCGTCATTATATCTCCATCAGGAAAGTCCATTCTCATTGGCTCATAATCATCCAATGCTCTATCAGCCAGATATTCAGCAATCGCACTCCCTTTTACAGCCTTCTGGGTGACATACTGTATGTCGTATTCAGACAACAGCATTTGCCATTTTGCGATCCTTCCTGATAAAGCGGGTTTCTCAAAGATGTACTTGATGGGATCAGTCTTGGAGATCAGCAATGTGGTATTGTTGAGCATGTAGTGTCGTAGTCGGTTTGCTACCCATGCAAGGGCACAACAAGACTTTTCTACTACTGAGTATTTTGCTTCATATGTGGTAAGCTTCTTGCTCAAGTAGTAAATTGCATGCTCTTTCTTGCCTGTCTCATCGCGTTGACCCAATACAGATCCTAATGAAGAATCCTGTATTGATAAGTATAGAATCAACGGTTCTCCAGATCGGGGTGGTACCAAGACTGGTGGATTTGATAGGTATTGCTTGATTTTCTCAAATGCCTCTTGGCATTCATTATTCCACTCAATCGGATTGTTCTTCTTTAGTGATTTGAAAAGAGGTTCACACTTGGACGTCAATTGTGATATGAACCTTGCTATGAAGTTGATTCTGCCCAGAAAACTTCTTACTTCTTTTGGAGTCTTCGGGGGTTGCATTTCTTGTATCGCCTTGACTTTACTTGGGTCAACTCGAATCCCATCTTTGCTTACCATGAAACCCAATAACTTTCCTGAAGAGGCTCCAAAAGTACATTTGGCAGGATTCAATTTTAGTTGATACCTGCGAAGTCTATCGAATAGTTTTCTTAGTACATTTAGATGCCCCCCAGCAGTGAAAGTTTTGGCAATCATGTCATCTACATATACTTCAATTTCTTTATGCATCATGTCATGGAATAAGGCGACCATGGCTCTTTGATATGTAGCACCAGCATTCTTTAACCCAAAAGGCATCACCTTATAGTAGAAGGTACCCCAAAGGGTAATAAAAGCAGTTTTTATCATATCATCTGGATCGAGTTTGATTTGATTGTATCCAGAAAAGCCATCCATGAAAGAAAAGTAGGAGTTTCCTGCGGTATTATCCACCAACGTATCAATGTGAGGAAGTGGGAAGTTATCTTTAGGGCTGGCCTCGTTCAAGGGCCGGTAGTCCTGACAAACTCTTAGTTTCCCACTCTCTTTCTTTTCAACTGGAACTATGTTGACAACCCATTCTGTATATTCAGCGACTCCAAGGAATCCGGCATCCCATAGCTTTCGAATCTCATCTTTTACTCTCAAGATCAGATCCGGCTTTAATCTTCGTAGCTTCTGTCTGACAGGCTTCGCCCCAGGCTTCAATGGTATTTTGTGTAGCACTATGTCCGAGCTTAAGCCGGGCATATCTTGGTATGACCAAGCAAATACGTCCACATATTCCTTCAATAAGTGGATTAGTTCTTCTTTCTCTTCAGGAGGAAATAGAGTGCCAATCTTAACTTCTTTTACATCCTGACTGTCTCCCAAGTTGAATGTCTCAGTTGGTTCCTGACTTGTTGCTCTTTCTTTTTCATCTTGCTCGATCATTTTTAATAACTCAGGAGATATTTGAAGATCTTCGTCATCCGAGTCAGCAGTGTTTACAGGATTATCAAAGTTCATTCTTTCATTGTCATCAAAGAGAGTTTCAGGTCTGCATTAGCCAGAGAGAAAAGAGAGAAGAGAAAATGGCGAGAATGAGATGGATGCAAATTGGTGCTTTATTTATAATGTGCATAAATCACAACTTTATTGGAATGAAAAGCAATAACTAAAAGGTTCACTTAAGCAAAGACTACACCCTATTGATTGAACCTTTCTTTAGGAGGTTTTTACTATTAGATTACTTTGAAAAGCTCTCGATTACAACAGGCAGTTCTATCGCCTCCCAATTGTTCAGCACATCCCGTGGGCTACAGGGTTGAACGAGCTCCTCATTTTCGGGTGAATCACTGATTATTGCCTGAATCGAAAGACTTTCAAAAGACTTGTTGATGCTGATGGTTAGCGCGCCTTCATTGTCATTTTTTGGAATCAAGCCACCACTCACGAATGTTTCAGTGATGTCAGGGATATCCAGATTTCTTTCCTCTAGAGGATGCCCTTTTAGTCGTGCAATCCTCTTTTCTCTCTTTTCAGCTATCGTCTTCATTTTATCTTGCCTTGTCGGTGTGAAACCTAGGCCGTATTTCCCTTCATTTGTAGAGATTTTCAATGGCTCTGAGATTCCTTGTAAATCTTGTCCCAGACCTAACCCCGGTGAGTATCCTCCTTTCATCATGAGTTTGGCGACCATGCGACTTGTTTTGGAGATGCTAGGCACGGGTTCTTCTCCATATTCACTGACATAGGTAGCATTAACAATTTCAAAAGACCTGAAAGAGCAATCAGGTACATCTTCATTGACCTCGACATACTGAGCATCCGCAGGTCTAGATAGCAGAATGTCTTCTTCAGCAAAGACTGTTATTAATTTTCCTTCAATGATGAATTTCAGTTTTTGATGTAATGAAGAGGGAATTGCCCCGGCCATATGGATCCATGGTCTTCCCAACAGACAAGTATAAGAAGGGTTAATGTCCATAACTTGGAATGTGATGTGGAAGACACAGGGGCCGATCCCTATCGGCAGCTCTATTTCTCCAACAACATCTCTCCTCGTCCCATCAAATGCTCGAACGATGATATGACTGTTGTTGAGGTATGATGGGTCTATACCAAGCTTATGTAAGGTTTCAAGTGGCATTACATTTAGAGCTGACCCATTGTCGATAAGGACTCTAGCCATAATTCGATCTTTGTACTTAGTCGAAATATGTAGAGCCTTAGAGTGACCTCTTCCTTCTGCTGGTATCTCATCGTCAGTGAATGTGATGAGATTCTGTGCCGTGATGTTGTTGACGAGGTGGTCAAAATTATTCACAGAAATATCTTGCTCAACATAGGCCTTGTTCAAGACTTTAAGGAGGGTTTCTCGATGAGCGTCAGAACTTAAGAGTAGTGAGAGTATGGAAATCTTTGCTGGCAGGCGGTTTAACTGCTCCACGATACTATACTCACTTTGCTTTATGAGTTTGAGAAACTCACCAGCTTGTTCATCTGTTACCGCTCGAGGCACCCCTTGCTCTTCTGATGTATTTGTGCTAATAGGCCCGCTTGTTGGGTCTGTGATATTCTTATCTTGTTGGAGCTTGTCCATCTGCTCCGGCGAATAACATCGACCACTTCTAGTCATGCTCCCAACCTCTAACGGAGTTGATGTAATGTTGGAAGTGTAATCATACTTCCATGGAACAGCCTTATCTGATTTGTAGGGGAATGGAGTCGGGACTTGAATCCTTAAAGGCTTGACAGTAGGTTTTGAAATTGGTATGACTAGTGGTCTTGGCATAGCATTGATGACTTGCTCTTTAATGATTACATTTACATCAACATCTTTATCTGACATAAAAATGATGAGTTGGGATGAGTCTATGAGTCTTTGTAGATTCTCACAGAATTCTGAGCATTCCTGAATAGAATGACCTTTACTGTCATGAAAATCACACCATTCTTCACCTTTGATTTCTCTGTGTCCAAGAGAAGGCTTTCCGATGATGACCCCTTCTTTCACAAGGCATGAGTATACATGCTTAAGAGGGGTTGTAATGTCATTGACTGACTTATTTATCAGTCGGTGTTCCTCTATCATATTGACTGGTTTAGCTTGATGAGGTGGTACATAGAGCTAACGGGTTGGGAGTGACATTCATCGTGTTTCAATTGTGCCTGAAAAAGACTTTTAATGATGAGATGATTGTATGGTTTTGCACATTGAGTCATGATATTTTATTAAGGCATTAATCCACCACTTAATTATGTTTAAGATGTCGTTTGTTCTTCTGGTTTCTTCTCTGCGTAACGTAATAGTAAAGCATAATTGTAACCCTACTTTAGAATAATGTGTATTCCCTCGAGATCTTGGAAGTGATGTTGGCCTATAAGTCAGATTTAATTTGGAGCGGTTTTCTTTACATAATGACTAGCATATCACTCTTAAATATGAGATATCTTGGAAGTCTCAACATATGGGTAATTGTTGGAGAACTTGTGTACTGGACCGATTCCCACCACGTGGTGGAACACGTTCATGGATCCCGTTATATGAGTGTGTCATACCAAGTGATTCTCATAGTCATCATGTTCATATTTGTGATTCGACTCTACAGTTGAGTGACGCTAAGGTCAACCCTAAATGTGGAATCAAAATACTTTGAATATCTATTTTCCTTTTTTGCTCGTAACTGAGAGGGTTGAAGGAGGTCCATTGCACTATGTCACATATCGATGTGGAGGGATTTGTATGATCAAGATGGGATTTGTCCCTCCTATGTAACGGGAGTGATATCTTTGGGCCCCATTGTTGATAGAGTGAGACTTATGAAAATTCATGGCAGATCTTCGATGAGTTGATATATGATATCCTTGTCGTCAGTTTAAGTTGGTCTACTCGGTAATCAAGAAACCAAAGATTGGGCTATACGAGAGTGACACATTCCATGTCTCGTGCTTAGTCTTGATATCTTGGACAAAGGGACAATGGCATATATCGGTGCTGATCATAAAGGTTTAGTCGATTCATGGACAATCTTGTTCACTTGGGTAGCAATGATGTGTTGCTAGACACTTTCCTGTGCTCATTTGCTTTATGATCATAAATGTGATTTATGATCATTGCCAACAATGGCAAGAGCCTATTGGGTCGCATGAACATAGAGCTATTTTGGATCATTAGAGTGCATGGGCTAATTATTTGTTGGTTATGGTTTCACTTTAATTTCGTACTTTAATAATGGGCCAAGGAGTTGAGCCATTATTAAGCCCGAAATACTTAAAGCCTAATTGATTTGTAGGGGCTTTGAAACCCATTAGGCCTGGAAGTTGAGTCTCACTATAAATACAACTTTTGGTCTTGAAATTCGCAGGTCTCCTTGCTCTAGCCTCCCAAAAGGACAGCCACATCTCTTCTCTTGCAATTCCTTAGAGGACGCAAGCTAGCACTGCGTGCGCAAGAGAAACGCATCTGCCGGGACGTGGTGGAAGCGTGGTGATCCCGAGAGGCTCGTGTGGATACCATAGAGAGCCTGAACACGTCAACTGTTCAGGTTTTGTGATTCGACTCTACAGTTGAGTGAGAGATCTCAACCGAAAATTAGGTATGAAATTTTCGAACACCCGGTTTACCCCGTTTCACTTGGATCCTGGAGGGTTTCGGTTAAATTCCGCTGCGCTGTTTGGCTCCCGAAACCCAACAATTCGGTTCATCAGAAAAGTCCAACCACTTTGACTCGATTAATTGTTGGACTATGCGTTTCAAAGCGATGCAATTTTCTAGGCCATGGCCCACAACGCCATCATGATATGGGCAAGTTATGTTGGGGTCATACCACCTTGGATACGGGGGTTCTATTGGCCTTGTAAGAATTGGACGGATAAGTTAACTTTCAATGAGCTTTGGATATAACTCAGTGTAAGTCATAGGAATTGGCGCAAAAATTTCTCTTGGTCTTTGTGTAGGTACTGGAGGGGTCGGAACAGGCGGTCGTAATTGATTAGGCTTGTTGGGAGGATAATCATTGGGCCTATTAGTAGGATAGGATAGGCAAGGCCCAGTAGCTACAGTACCCACGAGGGGAATCCCTCTTCCGCGTCTTATTTGTTGTACTTCCTCATCCTTTCTTCTGGATGGTCCTCCTCTTTTCATGGCATCATTAAAGGATTCAGTGATCTTCCCGGTCTTAATCCCATGCTCGATTCTTTCTCCAGACATGACAATGTCTGAGAAATTGGTTGCTGAATTGCCAATAAGTTTGTCATAGTATGGGTACTTTAGTGTCTGGACAAATAAAGTTATCATTTCCCCCTCCATCATGGGTGGCTGAACTTGTGCAGCTAAATCCCTTCACCTTTGAGCATACTCCTTGAAGGTTCTTGCTTTTTCTTTTCCATATTCTGGAGAGTTTGGCGATCAGGGGCCAAGTCCATAACATGTTTGTAGTTATTGATGAAAGCCTGAGTGGGGTCATTCCATGTTTTGATGTTTCTTGGACCTTGACTTAGATACCATTGTAGTGCTGACTTTGTAAGACTTTCTTGAAAAAGTGCTATCCACACCTTATCGTCTTTTGTGAGTGGTTGTATCTTTCATAAAAACAGTGTAATGTGAGTGATGGGGCAACTTGTTCCATCATATTTCACAAAGTCTGGCACCTTAAAGTCCGAGGGAATTACAACATCTAGCACTAAGCAGAGATCATCCACCGAGAGAGATCCAAATACAGTGCCACCTTCAATGGCTCAAAGCCTCCTCTCTATTGTCTCGAGCTTTTGAGATTCTCCTTCTTCCTTTGATAGTGTCTTCTTCTCTTCATAGGCAGTATTTTGTTTCAAGTGAATGTTAGCGGATGGACCTGATTCCTGAAACAAATTTTCCTGAACTGAGATCCATTGTGGGGTGAATCCCGGAGGATAAGTGGGATCTTGTGGCTCTTTGACGGGGACTTGGGTTGCTTTCCCCTTAATCAGTTCCATTAATTGTTTCATTTGTTCAGCCATGCTTTCTATCTTGGACTCAATATCTTGAGACATCCTTCAGTTTGCTCTGCCATTAGTCTTGTTTGGAGCCGAGTGGAATATCGATGTTGAGTGCCAATTTTGCTCTTTACCTTTTTTTTAAAAGTGGAATTTATTAGGCCTTGGATTATTAATGTAATGCATGTATGCATGAATGTTGTAGGTACTCGGTGAAAGAAGGACTATGATGGAAATTCTTGATTACATTCTCAAAACAATTGTTTAGACTGCTTTTAGTAAATAGAATTTCTCAAAAGAAACGGCCCAAGGTACAACATTGTTTTCTAGCCTTAGTGATGAACTACATCATCTTTTGAATAGTTGATGATGAAGTAGGGCAGCTCAGTTTCTCCAATTCTTTGGCTTCTTTGCTCATTTGTTAGGCTTGCTAAGTGACTTTTTTGACTTCAGCCAAAAACACTTCCACTTGATGCTGAGAAAGTCTGTATTGATCTTCCCAATATCTTGCCCTCATCTCTCTTTGATTGGTTTCTTTGACTAATTAAGAGATGACTTGTTTTTGACATTCCACTTTTTCTTCTAGGTGTTGTGTTTTGTGACTGAGCTGTTGTACATCAATATGCATTCTTTTGTTCTTCTCTTTCTCTTCCTTTAACTTTTTCTCGAGTTCTCTTTTGGCCATATTTCTGGGAGCATCAATGGGCAGCATTATTCCCTCCTTTCGATTATTTCTCCATTCACAGTATGCAGTGGGAGAAAGAATAGGGCCAAACTTCAGTATAAAAATCCTTTTCCATGCAATTGAAATACCCATCGCAAATTTGTTCGCCATTGGATCTTCATGTGAGAATTCCAATTTACTTAGATTGTGAGTCATGGGTATAAATTGCATGGACCCAAATTGCTTTCGTATTTGGGCTGGGGCATAGCTTGTTCCTCCCCATACACCAAGAAGAAGAACCCATGGGCAACTGCCGCAACGATAGATGACACGGGTAGAGGTGGACCAGGGGGCTCTCCATTCAATTTATAGCTCAGTGATGTTCTTAAAGTAGTCGATCCATCCTTCCTTACTGTCATGATGAATAGATTCACTTTTCACAAAGACTTCAATTGGAATAAAGTCCTTTGATTCCCGAAATTCTTTCTGTCGCATGGAAGGTGGCTTTTAATCCATATGGTGAGCAAGTGAGAACATCCAATAAATTTGCCCCCACTTTGGTGACAAAAATTTAGTGACCTAATGGTCTTGGCAAGAATGGCCGGAGTTGGACTCACTTGAGCCTTGCAGATTTGCTCGAACAGTGAGATAACTTCTCCTTCAATGAATCCAATGATCCTAGGAAAGATCACCAAGCCATATATCGCCAAAGCGAAAATCTTATGTCTTTGGTGTCGCGGAACGGGGCCCCAGTGCCCCTAATCTTGTAGGCCCTTAGGGATTAAGAATCCCACTAGTTACTATTGGCTAACTATTACTTGTCAATATAAATTAAACAATTTATATGCAACTAGTTTCTTAGCCTACACAGATTAATTATGCATGCTTCTGTCCTGGCAATGCAAACGAATTTTTATAAGTCGGGAATTAACAAAAAAACACTGCTCGAGCATTTTACTAAAACATATAAAACATGCCAAGACCTTGAAAATACTGGTTGCTTTAACTACAAGTAATAGTTTGTGCATACTTTACATCTCTAGCACGCACCCAAAAGTAACAAGATGGATTTACATCTCAATGTATCCTATTAGAGGCAACTTACTTAGTACACAAAGTACTATGTACAAGAGACAAAATTTACTAACTACTAAGGTCAACTACTTGAGCCCACCTTGAGCTAAGCTAAGCTCCAAGTGTAGCCCTTCCTTAAACTTGTTCTTGTGTACTCTTAGCCTCTACACTGTAAAGGCACAACTTGGTTAGCACATAACTTATACTGCAAGAAACTAGAATCATTAGGATTCTCAATAAAAATACCTGCAAAACAGAAAGCTTAGGCCTTAACTATCACCTAGTGATTAGGCCCGGAGTTAGATCCTGCACAATAAAACTAAAGGAATGAGTACTTGAAAGTACTCAGTAAGGATTCCCTTGAATACCTGCAAAGACAAATGCAACAACTATGCATGCAAAATGGCAACCAAGCAATCAAATATGCAATTCAATCAACAATCAACAAAATATAAAATATGCAATGTATGGATGTATGGTATGTAATGCACACAATAAATGCACTTGGGACTTTCTGCACCCTAAGTGCCTTAATTCTTGCCGTGAGCTCAAACGGCTGAGGTACTTGAGATACTGGCCCTCGTATCCCGGACACTTTACCTCAATTAAGTCCCATCTACGGGTTCTAGAGTAGGTCGTCACCTATCTCAAACTTACCCGCCTTTACCCTTAATTTATTGTACAGGGTAGTCTTCCTATGTGGTTTAACTAGTCAAACCCTCAAGGTTTAACTCAAAACACTACTAGTGGCTCACTTACCAAACCACATGGTTCGGTTGGGATCGACTTAGGTTTTTCTCTCAATTGACCATATGTAATTGATACTCTATACGGCCAATAAAGAGTCTAAAAACCCACTTAATCCCCTTAGTGCTCATTCAAAAGCTTAAGCACTTTGAATTACTTAGCCACCAAGTCACATTTCTTTATCCTTAACCACACAACTTGACTACCTCTTAAATAATGCACAATTCCCGCCTTAGGAATGAATTCTAGACCCAACCGAGGCTATGGAACGTCTTAGAATAGCCTAGGGATAGAAACCGAGAGTCTAAGTTAATCTTAGGATGGCCGGAAAACGAGGCCAAAATTGCAATTGGCGACGCGGCGCCAAAGAGTATTTGCTTCTGGCGACGCGGCGCCAAAGAGTATTTGCTTCTGGCGACGCGGCGCCACCGAACAAACACTCTGTGTACAATTTGACAACTTGGCGCCGCGGCGCCAATTCACGAAACTTCTGGCGACGCGGCGCCAACGCAATTTTCTGGGTTTATGCGTCAGCGTCGTTCTTGCACACAAACTACTCAAACTCTCTCATTTCTAATCCAAACTCAATGGGTCTTGTTCCTAATTCATCCCCACACACAAAACTACCAAACCATGCATTATTTGAGCTTAATTACTTGAACCCTTACCTCAATTTTAGCCACACAAGCAAGCAATGCAACAAAGCCTCCTTAGCTCAATCAAGCAACCATGAGTTCCAAGTCTAAAACCAAAGTAATTTGGCACCCGAACCAATCAAACTAAGACCATTTCTAGCTCTAGAAACAACCTATAAACACTCCAAATAAACACAAGAAGCTTACCCACGAAATTTGAATCCAAAACAAGCTTCCAAAGATCAAATGAAGCAAGAACACCTCAAACAAAGCTTGGTGATCTTTCCAACACCTTGGGCACCCTTAATTTGATGAAATCTTGCAAGAAAATGGAAGCTTGGGCTGTGATTTTGGGAGAGGGAGTGGAGCCACGAAAAATTTGGAGTTAGTTGCAAATGACTAAGGAAGAAGAAGACTTGCATATATGTAAACAAGTCAACTTTTCCTTCTCCTTGCACCTAAGTCCACTAGCTTTCAAAAGCTTCAAATAGCTCATCAACTCACACTCCAAACCACTTTTCTTTGTTCTAAAGGGTACTAAAAGCTTCCCAAACTTAATTTTCTTGAACACTTTAGCCACTTAAGTTCTAAATGGCTCAAAAAGCAAACTTAGTGCCACAAGTTGTCAAAACCTACTAGGATGGTTCTAAAAGCTAGAACAACTAATGGTCTTGACTTAACTATGCCAAATCACACTTAGGAACTCACTTACTTAAATAAGCTTATCTTACTTGCTTTACAAGGCGCTAACTTGAGGTACTTAATTTAATAAACACTTAATCAAAGTAAAGTAAACACTTACTTGATTAACCAACTAGGAGAGCTGTCACATTTGGTCCTTTTGTGGGAGAGTGTGGATCATCTGTTTCAGGTCATTCCAACTAATGTATCTGCGATGCCCCATCGTTGAGAATTTGGATTGAAGAACGGAAGCTAACATATCCAACAGTTTAGCCAGGGCCCGATGAGGCTCAATTCTCCTGTTATGATGGTAAGTCTCCATTGGGTAATCAGATGGCCACCCCAGGAGGTTGTTGTATTCTTCTATGGTGGGAACAAGATCCATCTTATTGAAGGGGAAACATCAATAATGTGGATCCTAGTACTGTATCAATGCGCGGATGAGTGACGTATCAACAGTAATCTTGAGTAGGTAAGCAATATGACCGTATGTCAATGTAACTGCTTCTCGATCTCCAAAGCTCTAACTACTCCATACCCTTAATAGTTCAGTTACGTCGTTCTGATCAACACGGACCGATACTTGATCATCAAGTTGTACATGGCAATGTGGTATTAGAGAATCTTCATGAAGCTTTTGGGCCGTTTCGGAGAATTCCATGGCTTCCGGTTGAGTCTCCACTATTGTAGTATTCCAAGATTCATCAACAACTGTGGGAAAGTATTCAAGAATGTCCATGGTAATAATTCCTTCATCGAGTACTTAACCTAATGAATGATATGAATGTGCAAAAAAATGAACAAGGAAAAACGGAGTCAGCAAAAAGCAATACACAAAATCATAAATTTGGCATTACAAGCAAATGAATAAAAAAAAATTCATGCCTATGGTGATTGGAACCAAAACATAGGAGTTCTTATGATTGGTTCTATGGTAAAGTGGGGAGTTCTATATGCATAGGGTGGTTTATCAAAAAGGCCGAGGGTAGTTCCCGAATTCCATCACTAAATTATAGTGACAACCTAATTCCTTACCCACGAGGGTTTATGTAAGGAAAGGATTAATTCGTGTCGTACCTTTTCGTGGGCCCATGCAGAGATTATCCATCTCAGAAGGCAATACACTACTTTGCTACTTGAAACCGGTGAAGGCTTGGAGACCATGGTCTCACAAGGACAACAACACCAATTCCGCTTTGAAAGAATGTGTTCAAATTGAGGAAGCTCGGGTATAGAGTTTCATGTCGTGAATGCATAATGCATGTTTATAATAAGTAAATATAGCACGTGAATCCACATAAAAATAAGCAAAGCAAAACAAAACAAATCAACTTTTGGGCCTGACTCACTAATGTATGTCCCCAGTGGAGTCGCGAAGCTGTGGTAACGTGGGAGTTTTTGGGAGTCGCCACCAATCGGTTTCACCTAGGTCGATTGGACACCTAAAAATGGTCTACGAGACTTCGAGGGTTCGAGAGCACGGTTACGTTAAAATAACTCTATTTTAACGCCCAAAATTGGTACCTTAGTTGATTTTAATTTTGTTTTGCTTACTTTTAAATAATTTCAGTTAATTTTCAAACCAGAAATTTTAACTGAATCATCCAGACATGGGTTTTTAAATTAATATGGACTTCTAAATTTTGGTAATTAATTTGTATAATTTTTTTATAATAAATTTGATATTTCCAAACCATAGATTCTATCGAATCAGCCGGATATAGAATTTAATGAAAATTTAGTTTTTATTTTATTATTAAATATTTTAATTAATTATCAATCCATATCATAAATTTTGTCGAATTATCCGAATATGGATTTTTTTATCTTGGTACTTAATTTTATTTATTTTTATTATAAATTTGATATTTTCCAAAAAATGACCGAATATGGATTTTTAATGATCTTAATATTAATTTCCTTTTTATTATTTTTTTTCTTTTCATTCTTTTTTTTTGTTTGATAAAAGATTTTTAAAGTAATTATCTAATCCATAGATTTTAAAAAATACTTTAAAAAATGATTTTTGTGGAATCATTTGGTTATGATTGATTTTTTTAAAAAAAATTTTATTTTTATTTAAGGAAAATAAAAGGTTATTTTTTTTTTTTCAGGAAACACCTCGGAGGGTGCGCATATTCATTTCATCAAATAATCCCAACGGCACTTACAAAATAAAGGCAGGGGCCTACAGAGAAAAAGCAAAACCTGCCCTGAAATAAAATAAAACCAAAAGCCTAAACTTGTGCTTTACAGCAAAATCAGGTAATACAGTCTGGAATATACTGTCCAACGAGTATCCAAATCTAATATAGAGTTCGGATTCAATAATCCTCATAAGTTCCAACGGTGTTCTACACCTATGGTAGTAAATTCTCCTATTTCGTTCCTGCCAAATAACATAAACCAATGTAGGAACATAAGCTCTACGAATTGCAGACTTTATTGATTTACCTTTCACCACGCACGAACTAGTCACAGAACTTGTTCCATTTGCTGGGAGCATCCCTCAATCTGAGTTTGCACATTGCTTCCCGCCAAAGAGAAAGGGAAAAGGAGCATTCAAAAAAGAGATGATTCCTGGATTCATCAACTCGAAGACATAGAGGACATAAAGACGATCTAACATCCATGTACTTACTTAATCTATCAAAAGTAGGCAGTCTATCTAGCATAGCCCTCCAACAAACAAATGAAAATTTTGGGACAGAACTCCAAACTAAAGAGCCCTAGTTCACTTGATCAAAATTTTCCACCATATGCAAATAAGCAATTTTCATAACAAACTTACCATTCTTAACACAATCCCACACCTGACCATGAACAAAGTCAGAGAAATGATGTCTTACCTTTAAAATATGCTTCCAACAAACAGAGGCATCACCTGTACCAACAATTTCCCAAATATTAGAGCCATGCACATAATAGGCGTGGATCCATTGGACCCAAAGGCTTTCCTTATCATTCATCAGTCTCTAAAGCTTTTTTCCATTTGATGCAATATTCCAGCCTATCAAGCTGAAAATACATGGGCCACATTGGCTTTTAGGAACACAAACCTTAGTCCAAGCAACCGAAAATTTCCTACCAGTAGTCGAACCTGTCCAAAGAAAAGCTTTACAGCATTTCTCCAAATAATGAAGCACCCCTTTAGGAATAGAAAAAATATTTGACCAATAAGCTTGGATACTAAAGATGACAGTTTTAATAAGTTGCAATCTTCCTGCATAAGAGAGAAGCTTAGTAGACCAACCATTAAAATTAGAAAAGATTTTCTCTACCAAGGGCTTATAATGCTGAATTTGGAGACCTTTATCACCCAAAGGCACTCTCAGGTATTTAATAGGAAGGCTGCCTTTCGGCATGTTTAGGATAGAAAGAATTTCAGACTCAATATCTGGTGAAACACCACCAAAAAATACCTGGCTTTTATCCAAATTAATCTGCAATCCTGTAGTTTGGGAGAAAACTGTCAGACAATGGGAAAGATTTCTAGTAGAACTAAGATCACCTTTGGCAAAAATCATAATGTCATTCGCAAATAGAACATGAGAAATCTTAATACGCTTACATTTAGGGTGATACTCAATATAACACTCATCAAACATCTTATCCAAGGCTCTAGATAAACAATCCATTGCAATAATAAACAAAAGGGGAGATAGAGGATCCCCCTGTCTAATACCCCTGTTCCCACTAAAAAAATCGCGTAAAGAACCATTCAAAACAACAGAATAATAGGGAGACCGAACACACATCATCACCCATTGAACCCAAAGAGCAGGAAAATCTAGCTTCATTAAAAAATCCTCCAAGAAATTCCAGTCTAAAAGATCATAGGCTTTCCTAAGGTCAATCTTAAGACACATCCTAGGCGTTATGTTTTTCTGATTATATCCCCTGATAATTTCTTGACAAAGCATAACATTATCAACCATTAATCTACCTTTAACAAAAGCAGTTTGACTCTTATGTATAAGAGTAGGAAGAATTCCCTGCAATCTATTTGCCAAAATCTTTGAGATAAATTTATAAATAACAGAATGACAAGAAATAGGTCTATAATCTGAAGCCATAGAAGCATGAGAGTGTTTTGGAATCAAATGAATGGCAGTAGCAGCAGAAGCGAAGGGTAACTTACCAGTATTAAAAGAACTTTGTATAGCAGAGGAGACATCCTTACCAATTATTTCCCAATTATACTGGTAAAACCCAGCAGTAAAACCATCAGGGCCAAGAGCTTTGTCAGGGTGCATACCTTTAACAGCTTGGATTATCTCTTCTATAGAAACATTATTCCCCAGAAAATTCTTTTGCAAAACTGAAAGCTTAGCTCCATTCAAACAGATATTATTATTTACAGGAAAGAACACATCAGACCTAACTCCAAAAATGCCTTGAAAGTAAGAAAGAAACTCGTTTTTAATTTCCTCTTGAGATGTAATGGTACGACCGTCCCTAGAAATAAGACAAGAAATATTTCCTATAAAAGACCTCTCTTTCATTTTAGCATGGAAAAATTTTGTGTTAGCTTCACCAAGTTTTAGCCAATCACAAAAAGACTTTTGAGCATAAAAATCCTCCTCAGCTTTTTTCAAACAAAGGACCTCAGCGTAAGCCTTCTGCCAAAGCATGTAAAGATTCTTATCTCCTACATTCTGGTTTAAAGCAATAGAAAACTTATCCAAATCCTTTTCTTTTTTAGCAACTCTAGCAGATATATCAGAAAACTCATCTCTATTGAGACATTTCAAAGCCTTTTTTAACCTACTCAGCTTGCCTAAGACCCTTCCCCAAGCATCATTTAGAGTGTTATGATTCTGGTCACCCCAAACATTTATTACCATGTCATTATACCTAGGTTGATTTTGCCACATTCTTAAATATTTGAAAGAGCAGCATCGGAAAATAGGCATGTTTGAGAGATTAATCAAAGCCATAGCATGGTCAGAGGAACAATTATATTTAAACTGAATTTGAATAGATGGAAACAAAACAGAGCAGGAAGCATTCCCCATTACTCTATCCAATTTACAAAGGATACGGTCCTCATCTTGCTGATGGTTACTCCACGTGAAGAACGAACCAATACTATGAAAATCAGACAAACCACTAGTATTACAACATTCAGATAATCCAGTATCTTGCCAATTGACTAAACCAGACCCTGAAAACTTTTCATCAGAACAAATAACTTCATTAAAATCCCCACAAACTAGCCAAGGCCCATCAATACTAGCAGCATGCTTAATAAGATTAGACCAAAGCATAGGTCTCTGCCTAGGATCATTAGAAGCATAAATAATAGACACATGACACTTCCAACCTTCAATTATGTGTCTAACATGAATATGTAAGACTTGGTCAGAAGCTTCAAGATAACTAGTTTCTAGAATATTTCCATCCCATAAAACCCAGATTCTACCATTTATAGCATAACTATAATTATTTAAGAACTTCCAATGGGGAACAATGTTATTTTTAATAGCAAAGAACTTCCTACTCTTTACTCTAGTCTCTAAAAGTGCACAAAGATTAATATTACAACGCTTTATAATTCGCTTTACCTCTTTTTGCTTTAGCCTAGTATTGAGTCCCCTCATATTCCAAGAACACCACATGATTAAGTGGGAATAAAAGGTAAACCCATATCCTCACATTGAATATTATCAGACGCCATCGCATATTGCAAATTTTCAAAAGAATTTGCTAACAAAATATCTTTGTGCTTACCATCATTCTTACCGTCTTTTCTCGGATTTGGATACCTTTGAGTTTGGATTGAAGGGTTCTCTATAGATGAAACATGCATCTCTTTTCCATCACCACCGGTAAGCTTTTGTATCCTTCTGTTTAGGCTCCACCTTATCAACACGTTCTTCATTCCCACCAGTCCTCATTGGTTTTCTAACTATTCGAGGCTCCGGATTACATTCCTCCTCCTTATTCCCCCACTTTTTACATTTACCACATTGGTCAGGCCACCATTCATAAATGACAACCTGAGCTTCATGTTCTCCATTTGGTTTTCGAAGCAAAACATTATCAACCACATTGTTTTTTCTCTTAACATCCATAAGAACATGGGCGAAGGACAAACGAGTACGATTAACCGTCACTGTGTCCGCTAATAAAGGCTTTCCAATTTTACTAATAATACGACTCATAATAGTTGGATTCCAACATTATAGCTTTAGGTTAGGCAAACGAACCAAAACCGGAAGCTCATCAAAAAGATCGCGATCCAATTTCAAATCCGGCTCCCACTTCCTCAGTAACAAAGGTTTACCAAACACAAAATTCATTTGTCCCTCTAATATTTTCAGCAAATCTTCATGCGAATAGAAATGGAAAAGGAACAAACCCGTTTGGATTTTTGTTATCACCGGCATCATCACATTTTTCCATTGTGATCCGACAAATTTTCGCATATTTTCCGGCGATACCTCCGTGCCAATCACCGTTCCCACCAATGTAAGTATCCATTCACTGCACCCCTGCTCAACTTCTTCATCCGACAAATTGATAGCTTCCGACTCCGCATCGGCCTCACAGAATTGAAGATTAAAATTTGCCGGCTGTCGCACATTAAGATAGGCTGGTTTTTTATTCAATTCCTCCTCAACGACTTGTGCCCAAGTCTTATTTGCGCCTTTGCCCGACGAATCGGCTTGCATTGCATTCATTCTGATGCTTTCAGCTTGGCTTTCATTGCCCGAATCCATTGATTTTGTTCCGTTGTCTAATCGCGACGGTGCCGGAGACAGCTCCTCTGTTCGCCCGCGACCTCTTCCACGAACCGACCTTCGATTTTGCCCCATATCCCCACCCTAAGTATTCCGGCGAGGCCAGAGGCCAAGAACCCTATTCTAGAGAGAAGGCAGAGACTCTTGATGCCCTGCAGCATCTTTGTCAGGTGACATTGTAACTTGTGGAGGGACTTCCTGAGGGGGAGAACGCCCGAATGCCAGATTGCCCAGGGGAGTGTGCCTAAAAAGCTCAGAAGAGGGGGTCAGAAGGTCCCCGGGGTGTGTTTCTGAGGAGGAGCCTCCGACGCCCAAGTCAGTGTCCTGAAAGAAAATAAGGGAGGCGCACTGAAAAGTAGAAAGGCCTTGCCTGTTTGTGTTTTCTCAAGGAAAGGAGTCTGCTCAACGATCCATCCCATGCCCAGGTTTATTTTCCTGGTATTTATAGGAGTATCCAGTCCATTCAGATCATGACACGTGTTCGGTTAAATCTTTCCTGAATTTCTAGGCGTAGGGGACAAGTAGCCGGTGGCAGGTTTCTTGAACCTTGAACCGAGACAGGTCGTGACGGGACCTGGATGGCGTCAGTGTGTCAGACCGCCATTTGGGGTGTCCTGTAACGTCTGTCGGCGACATGTCAAAGGCTCCTTAAATGCTCATGCCGTACCCCCGAAGTCCCTGATGAGGTCGTCCTCCGGTGTGAACGATGCCCCTTCGGGAAATATGCCCGTAGTTCGGGGAGTTCCCTGATTCAGGGTTTCACCTTCGGGGATATCCTCTTCGGCTTGCAATAGCTGATTCTTCATCTCCAAAGGTGGTCTGTTTAGTACCTCGGGGGCTGATAGTGTGCTCGAGTTTCCTGACGCTTCGAGTTCTGGTCAGATAGAGGCGATAGCCCTTCGGCTATCACATGCCCCCCTTTGGAAAGCCGAAATGGAGACTTCGGTGTGTAGTCTTCCCGAGGATGCTCTTTGGGAGTTTTTAGGGAGTAAAACCTGTGCCGAAGATACACCTTTTGCCCGAAGATATGGGCTGTTCGGCCATAGCCTGTCTTTTGGTGTCTTCGAGGCAACCTACTTCTTTCCTTTCTCCTTTCGCAGGTTTGTGCCACGTCGCGTCTCATGACCAGGCGTGTCCGTCTGGAGCGGCGTGTCCTAGTTTTTTAGGGGTGTCAGAAGACGTGTCCCCTATTTTGGCGCGGCGGCTGACACGTGGCACACTGTCATTGGAGGAGAGTCACGTCAGTTACAGAGGGCGCGTCTTTTCGGGTGCAGAAGATAGTTATGGCGACTGTTCGCCTTCAAGGGGTACTTATGACGCCAGTTCGTCTACCCACCTTCGGCCTATATATAGTCCATTCCATCATAAGTTCCTTTTTTGGTTTTGCTTCTGCTCTTTTATCTGCTTGCAACTGCTTCCTTTTTCCTACTTTCCGCGGCGGCGCTGTCTGACAGAGTCTTTTCGGGCGATCTTTCATGACGGCGACTTCAAACCCAGATTTTGGCAAGTCATTTGGTGGGTTTTTGATTTCTAGAATCCTTTGATTTTTAGAGTTTTTCCGGAAGTTGCTTTCTTTCCTTTTTTCGAACTCGTTTTTCAGCCAAGATGCCTGTTCCTGAGAGCTGGCAACCCCTTTTGTCTCACCCTTGCTGCACCACCCCCAAAAAACTAGAAAAATGGAAGAAAAAGTTCTTTCTTCCTTCGTATGCCGCTACGAGGTTGCCACGTTCTGACCAATTTTTTCTTTTCAAACAGTAGTAATGAGGTTACCGTTTTTCGAGCCCAACTGAAGGCCGGACTTCGGTACCCTCATCCGAAGATGATTTGCAACTTCTGCCAATTCTATGGCATTACCGTAAATCAACTTCCACCGAACTCGTACTGTTATTTCAACGCCTTCATCTACATGCGTGGTGTCTTCGGGATAGAGCCCCACTTTGTTATTTTTATGCAGTACTACAAGCTTTTCGTGGTCCCGAAGGGTGGCTTTTATTTCATGCTACCTCAGGGATCCGGGAGCAAAAAATATATGTTCACCTTCGCCACCAAGGACAGCTGGTGAGGGTGGCAACAAAAATTTTTCTTTCTGAAGATGGAGGAGGCCTGGTCGCATGTTCCGACCAAGTGGGCTCAGGGAAAGCTGGAGATGGATGTCGTAGATCCGAGGATAATGCTAACTCCGGAGTTGCCTCCTATCTTCACAGACTTTGACGGACGTATCCGTGTTGTCTCCGACTGGGGTCCCGAGGTCTCTTCGCGCTCTCTCTACCCCTTCCCCATCAATTGGAAGTTAATGACCGAGGAGGTTCTTCGGGAGTTAGGGGTAGTGAAGGAGCACGAAATGGACCTCGACATGCCGGCTCCTGCCATCGCTGGGAAGGATTCCTGGCTGGTGCAACTCCTTCGGGAGGAAACTTCTTACGAAACTTTCTTTGAGAGTAAGTTATCTCCGACTCCCTTTGTTATGGTTTTCATCTTGGACTCACGCTGATATCTTCTTTCTTTTTCAGAGATGGGCGATGACACTGCTGCCTTTTACAAATCCCTTTTCACTGGCCAAGTTGAGAAGGGTGAGCAGACTAAGAAGGCTACTTCCCGAAGGCGGAAAGCGATTGGGGCTGGGCCTTCGGCCAAACTGGCGAAGAAGACTGTTCCCCCTTCTCGTTCGGAAATTCTTGAGGAGGCAAGCGAGGAGCCCGAGGTTGCTACCATTCCGCCGCCCAAGGTCGTTGCCGACGTCCCCCCGACAGACGTCCCTCCTCAGAGCCCTCCCTCATCGCAGGCCCTTCTGGGTGCTGTGGCAGAGGTTCCTTCCGCCGAGGAGCGGCGTAAACGCAAAGGCAAGGGGATCTCCACCGAGGAGGCCTCGGACTCTGGCGATGACGTCGTCGAGGTGCCGCCAAGTTCGCTTTCTCAGGCAAAGTGTGATGTCTTCACTTTTTGAATTTTGGGATGTAATTATCTTGACCAGCTTCTTGTTTTTGCTGTGCAGGGGAGTCACTTACTCTGGGTTGGGCGGCCGAACACTCCCGGAAGCGAGCGCTCTGCGATGCTAAAGTCCCGCAAGGGAAGACCCCAAAGGAGTCTTGCTGGTCGTTTACGGAGGACATGAATTTGTACTCCGGAGATTGCCAGCAAATGGCCAAAGAGATCTCAAAGCGGATGCTTACTGAGGCCTCCTTTAGAGCCATTGCGAAAGCTCATCCGGGCGATGACTCCCTCGCCGCGAAGGTTTCTGAGCACACTGCCCAGGTATGCTTCACGCCTACCTTTTTCCCTTCAATTTTTTCCAGGTGTTTGGCTTTCTCTTTGTCTTACTGACCTCGCCTCTATCCCTTTGCAGCTGCTAGGGTACGCCGGCTACCTCAGAGGTCGGGTAGCCAGGCAAACGGCATTCCGAGCCTCGGTCTTAGAGGTTATTGAAAAAACTAAGGCCATGTGCTCGGAATTGGCCACCAAGAACCTGCAGCTGGCTGATGCTGCAGAGAAGGAGGTGGCTGCCCTTCGGGAGGAATTCCTAAAAGAAAAAGAAGAACTTTTGAAGGATTCCTCCCAGAAGATTTCCGACCTCGGCTCCCAGGTGGCGGAGCTGCTCTCGGCGAACGAGGCGCATCAAATGGAGAAGTCAGAATCTGAGGCTCTCCTGGCTAAGGCGCTTGCTGAGAAGGCCAACCTCCAAGCCGAGGTCGATTCTTTGAAGAAGGAGCCGAGGAAGAAGAAGATGAAGGCATTGAAGAAGGAGGTCGCGGATCTGGAGAAGGATCTTGAGGTCGAGAAGGACAAGTTTGACTAGATGGCCAAGGTCACTTTCCAGGACGGGTTTTGCCTTGTTCGGGACCAAGTTCTTCAGAGGTTCCCAGATCTGGACCTCTCTTTCTTGGAGGCGTTAAAGATTCCCGAGGGGCCTCGGTGGTCCTGGTCCAAGATTGAGCACTTGAACTTGCCTTCTTCTATACCGGCGCCAAAGGTGGTTGATGGCCTACGGCGGCTTCATCGTGTGTCATTGTAAGAGTAGGGAAGGCTTCTGATGGAGGAGAAGACTTTGAGAGGAGATTCCCTAGTCGAGGATACCTGAAATACTTTCAGAAAAACACAGGTTAGGAGGTCCCCGGTGTGCGTTCCCGGGGAGGAGCCTCCGACGCCCAAGTCAGTATTTTCAGATCACTGGATTATGTGCTCTTTTGTGTATTCAAAGAGAACTTTTCATCTTACCCTTCTAGAACGCTTTCTAGGTGTTTTATACAGGAGGCGTGCAGAAGCCATTCCCTTCTAGTGGTCGTCCCAGATTATGACACGTGTTCGGCGGGATGTGATCCCTGCTTTTTCGGGAACGAAGGGACGTGTATCTCAACGAAAGTCGCTGGGCTGACAGCCTAGTCATTCCGAGGGCGTAATATCGAGGCGTCCCTCTGATGGCGTGTCCCAGTGATAACGTGTCAGAATGTACTTGGGGGACGACTTTATGGGCAGGTGTCAGAGGCTCCTTAAATGCTTTGTTCGTACCTTCCGAGGTTACTCTAACATCTCAGGGCATATATTACCCGAGGATGGTTCCTCCGAGGGGTACTTCTGTTTCCGAAGAGGGTTCGATCGTTCTACCGAGGTTGGTCCTACCATTGCCTGAGGGGGCGAATTCCCTATATTAGTCCAGGGGGATCGTTTATCCTTCTGACCTCGGTTGGTAATTTCCCTCTGCCGAAGTCAGTACTCCGCCAAGTTTGGGAGCTCGGCCGTTGATGGGCACCTCGGCTATCACATGCCCCCTCCCGGAGAGCCGGAGCGGGTGCTTTGGCTATGTTTTCGAGAAGGTCCCTTTGCCGGTCTGGCGGCTAAATCCTTTCTTGGGAATAAGCCTCGCTTGAGAAGTCGCTTACTCGGAGCCGAGGTACCCCTCTCTAGTTTTCTGGGCAGCCTTGGAATGTTTGTTACTTTTTTCTTTTTGCCTTTTCTGCCACGGATCTGTGAATCGTCGCATCCTTTGGCCAGGCGTGTCAGTCATGGGTGACCGCGCCTGGGTTTTCGCGATGCTAGAGGGACGTGCCCTGGTTCCTCGTGCTGTGTGACACGTGTATGCTGTTGGATGGTGAAGCAGTTATGCTGGTTACGTCAACTGCACCCATTCGCCTTCAAGGAGCAATAATGAGGTGGTTTCTTTTTCAAAGGATGATTATGACGACACTTCACTTATCCTTCTTCGGTCTATATAAGTTTCTTCCGTTCTATTTTGTCTCATTGTTTTGCTTTAGCTCTTGTCTGTTCCAGAGCCTTTTCTTGCCCCTTTTCCTTTTTCCGGCGGTGATTCTTGCGGCAATGTGACCTCCGGTGATTCCTTGCAGCGGCGTTTCTCAGCCCAAGCTTTGGCAAAGTCTTTGGTGGGTGCTCCTTTTTGTGGTTTTGTTGTTGTTCCCGCTTTTTTCTCCCAAAGTCATCACTCTTTTTGTTATTTTTTTGAGAAATGTCAAATCCAACTCCACTGAGTCCGATCCCATTGATGACTGTGCGCCCTCTTTCTGCAAACCTTGCTTCCCTTGAAACTTATCCTTGCTCCACTATTTTGGAAAAGATGGAAAAGTGGGTGGCCAAGTACTACCTCCCTTCTTATATCACACCGAGGTTACCCCTCCCGGGATCTTATGGCTACGCAGCTTCTCCGGGGGAGGTTACCGTTTACTGAGCTCATCTGAAAGCCGGTCTTCGGTATCCCCCTCATCACATGATATGTGAATTCTGTGAATTCCACGGCATTGCCGTGAACCAACTTACCCCAAATTCTTACTCTTACTTCAATGCCTTCCTCTGCATGTGCGGGGTGTTCGGCATAAACCCCCACTTCACCTTCTTCATGCAATACTATAAACTCCACCCGGTCCCGAAGGGTGGTTTTTACTACCTCCTTCCCCGAGGGTCCGGGAGTAAGAAGTTCATGTTTACCTTCGATAATAAGGACAGTTGGCGAGGGTGGCAGAAGCAGTTTTTCTTTTTGCGGGTTCCCGAGTCTTGGGGCCACGTGCCTATTAGATGGGCTTCCGGAACTTTAGAGGCCGACATCGTCGATGCCAGGAAGCTCCTTACTCTGGTAATGCTTGCCGATTTTGACAACTTCGACAAACGTATTCGGTTAGTGTCGGACTGGGACTCCGGGGCTCCTTCACGTTCACTCTACCCCTTTCCTATTAAGTGGGATCTTATGTCTGAGGAAGTTCTTCGGGAACTGGGAGTGATAACTGCCCACAAGAGTGACCCCGGCATGCCCGTGCCTGTTCTTCCAGGGAAGAAAGCCTGGATAGTCATGCTCATTCGGCGTGAAATTTCTTATCAGGCTTTTTCCGAGAGTAAGTCATCTTCCAGGGTTTGGCTTCTGGCTTTCCTTTTGGACTTACACTGATATTTTACCTTTTTGCAGAGATAGGCGATCAGTCTGCCGAGTTTTATAAATCGCTCTTCGACAGTCAGGCTAAGCGGGGAGAGCAAGTTCGCAGGAAGACTTCCGGTAAGAGGAAGAAGTCGACTGCCGGCCCTTCTAAGTCCAAGAAGGCCAAAGCTACCACTCCTACTCCTCCTTCCCCCGAGGACGTAGTTGAGGTGGAAGATCAGTCCTCAGCTCAACTACCGACGGCCGATAATCCTCCTTCGGAGCCTGACATCCTCGGGGAGACACTTAGTCCTGCGCCTGCTACCAAGATTCCAGCAGAGCGAACGTCTGCCCAGGAGTTTGAAGAGGGCAGAAGAAGGAAGGGAAAAAACATCCCTGAGGATGTTCGGGAGGTCGGTTCTGAGGAGGGCGTCCCCGAAGTTCCACCAGGTTGGTTCCTTAGCCATTCTGCTACAAATCTCAGTATTTTTCGTATCTACGATTTTTTGGATGAATGGCTAAGGGATGACGTTTTGATGGAACTTCGGCGTGACCTTGCAGAGAATGCCCCTACTGCTTCCTGGATGGAGACTTATGACCGTCGGAGGGCTCTTCGGGACCGACGGATTCCACGGGGCAGGGTGCCACGGGAGCCTTTCTGGACGTTCACAGAGGACATGGATTTGTTCTCTGAGGATAGCTAGCTGATGGCTCCACAAATGGCGACGGGGGTGTTGACTCATGCCACTTTTCAATCCCTTACCACCGAATGTCCCAACGAAGAGATCCTCGTGGCGAGGATGACCGAACACGCTGCTCAGGTGATCCTTCCTTTTTTAGAAAATTGTTCTTCTAAGCTATCACTACCTTCCAATACTTTTTTGACGCTTCTGTTTTTCTGCAGCTTTTGGCATACAGCGGGTACTTCCGTGCCTGGTCAGCGAAACAGACGGAGACCCATTCTCAGTCCGAAGATTCCTTACACCAGACGAAGGAGTCTCTCGCCCAGTATGCCCTAAAATATGACGAGTTGAACAAACTTGCGAAGAAAGACCTTGGGAGTCTTCGGACCGAGGTTGTGTCCAGCAGGCAGGAGCTTCTCACTGATTTCTCAGCCAAGGTTGAAGACCTCGGTTCAAAGTGCGTGACTCTTTCTTTAGAGAACGAGGCCCTTCGGAAGAAGACCGCTCAAGACAGCGAGGATCTTGCGAAGGCACTTGCTGAGATTGAGTCGCTGAGGAAGAAGGAGACGAAGAGCAAGAGGAAGAAGAAGCTGGAGGAGAAGATTGTTGCGCTGAAAGCTGACCTGAAGGCTCTTGGTGCCGAGAAGGACCGTAGCGAGCAAATGTCGAAGACGTCCTACCAAGATGGCTTTTGCTTGGCTCGTCATCAGGTCCTCGCTCGGTACCCTGGGCTTGACCTTTCTCACTTATCTGCCTTGGATTTTCCCAAAGAGCCTAGATCTTCGTGGTCCAAGGTCGAGTTCCTTAATCTTCCTCCGGCTCGCCCTGCACCTTTGACTGAGTCCTCCGGGGATGATAATGTTGAAGAAACGTCGGATACCCCTGCTTAGTCATAGGCTTTCTTCTTCTTTCCTCTTTTGTATCTTTTGACTTATCATTTTTAATGAAGAATTTTTTCCTCCATTCTTCGTTCTTTCTTCCGAATACGCTTTCTCAGAAGCTGGTACAATTCTAAGTTTACCTTTTTTTGGAGAACATCCGCACCTTATTTTTTCGGAATGAACCTTTCTGGACTGCTTTCTTGCTCGGACGAGTTTTTAAGCCAAGTGAGGAATTTCGTAAGGAAGAATCGTCAGGCATGCTCTTTTGTTAACGAGGGCATATTCATCATTTACTTTTACTGACGACTTCAGGGAGGAGTATCTTACAGGCTTTCTTCGAAAAAAAAATGTCTAAGTGTAGAATTTTTTCAGAAAGCTTGAATGCCAGGTATTCTTCAACTCTACTCCCTCAACGTTACCCAACTTGAAGACCCCTGGGTGAACTTCATCAAGGACCAAATAGGGTCCACTCCAATTTTCCCGAAGTACACCTTGCGATGGCCTTCTTTGTTCGAATTCGGTCTTCCGGAGAACAAGGTCTCCCTTTTTGATCTCCTTTTTCCTTACATGTAAATTGGCGGTGCGTGCTATCCGCTGCTGGAATGCCTTTCTCCTTAACTCGGCCATTTCACGATGCTCTTCGAGGAGGTCCAATTTTTTTCTCAGTCCAAGCTCATTTCCTCCTTCATCGAACACCTGTACTCTTACCGAGGGCTGCGTGACTTCAATGGGAATAATGGCCTCAGTCCCGTATACGAGCGAGAAGGGAGTCTCCCCCGTGGCTCTTCGGGGAATCGTTCGGTAGCTCCATAGCACACTTGGAAGCTCTCCTGGCCATTTTCCTTTTGCCTCCTTTAGCCATTTTTTTAGACCATCTTTTATTGTTCTGTTAGATACCTCTACCTGCCCATTGCTCTGAGGGTGAGCTACTGGAACAAAATGTATCTTGACGTCAAGGCCCTCCATGAATTCCTGGAACCCCTTGTCAGTGAACTGGGTCCCGTTATCGGCCACTATAACCCTCGGAATGCCAAATCGGCATATGATGTTCTTCCATACAAATCTTTGAGCGTCCTTCGTCGAGATTGATGCTAGTGGTTCTGCCTCTATCCACTTAGTGAAATAGTCCACTGCAACGATGCAAAATTTTACTCCGCCGGGGGCGGTTGGGAGAGGTCCGATGAGATCAATGCCCCACACGGTTAAAGGGCAGGGATAGTTTGTCGCATTTATTCTTTCCGAGGGTAGCTTTTGGATATTGGCGTGCCTTTGGCAGTTGTCGCATCTTCAGACAAATTGCCTTGCGTCCTTCCTTAGGGTAGGCCAGAAGTAACCTTGGCGGAGTATTACTCCTGCGAGGACGTCTGTCCCTATATGAGAGCCACACACTCTTTCATGTACTTCTTCAAGTACTTTTTTGGCGTCATCCTCGCCTATACATCTGTGCAGAGGAGTTGCGTACCCTTGCCTGTACAGTTCTTCTCCAATGAGGAAGTACCTCCCTGCACGCTTTCGGACCTTTGCGGCTTCTTTAGGATCCTCGGGAAGCTCTGAAGTTGCCAAATATTTCTTGAGGGAGCTTTGCCATCCCTCCCCCGAGGTTTTTATGCACATTAACTCCGTGCTGGGGTGTTCTAGCACTTCGGTGGGTTCCTTAGCTTTGGCCAAGGCATCCGCTTGGGCATTATCCTTCCGGGGCACGTTCTTTATGTGCACCGAGTCGAAATCCTCAATGAGTTTCCGAACGAGATCTTGATACTTAGCCAAAATTGGGTCCTTTTGCCGCATATTCTCCCCTCGTCTGTCGGACTACTAATTGTGAATCACTGTGGGCCACAAGGTTCTTCACACCTACTTTTCTAGCCATTTTCAGTCCGGCTATGAGGGCTTCATATTCGGCAATGTTATTGGTAACATTAAAACCGAATTTGACTGCTTTAGAAGCTTCCATGCCTTCGGGACCCTGAAGGACTATTCCAGCTCCTTGATGCTCTGCGCCTGACGCTCCATCGACGAAGAGCTTCCATTCTGGATCAATTTCTGTTTCACCTCCCGCGAGTGGTTCGATCTTTTCAATCTCAGGAATCTCGGCAATGAAGTCTGCAAGTGCCTGAGCCTTTATTGCCTTTCTAGGCTCGTAAGTAATGTCATATTCAACGAGCTCGATGCACCATTTTGAGAGTCTTCCCGAATGCTCCACTTTTTTCATCACATCTCGCAGGGGCAAATTACTTCGTACGGTGATGGCATGTCCTTGGAAGTAGGGTCGTAATCTCCTACCCGCCAGTACTAACGCGTAGATGGCTTTTTGGAGCAACGGATACCTCGTCTCGGCGCCGTGCAGGGACTTGCTTACGTAATACACCGGCCATTGTTTCCCAGCCTCTTCTTTCACTAAGACGGAACTTACCTTTTTTTCAGTGACTGCAAGGTAAAGGATGAGAGGTTCCTTCTCCCGAGGTTGTCGAAGTGTTGGGAGGCGAGTTAGATAACTCTTGAGCTCTCCCTAGGCTTTCTGGCATTCTGCATTCCATGGGTGTTCCTGGTTTCCAGAGGTACCACCTTCCTTGGAGACTTTGGTGAGTACTTTGAAGAACGGGCGACATCGGTCACCATACCTAGAGATGAATCTACTTAGGGAGGTGATCCTCCCGGTAAGCCTCTGTATGTCCTTGATAGACGTAGGTGTCCGGAAATTCAGCAGGGCTTTTACTTTCTCAGGGTTAGCGTCTATTCCCCTTTCTGACACCATAAACCCGAGAAATTTTCCCGCGTTTACTCCGAACACACATTTTTCGGGATTAAGGCGAATGCCGAACTCTCGAAGTCGCTGGAAGGTTTCGGTTAAGTCGGTGATATGATTACCGGGCACTCTGCTCTTGACTATCATATCGTCGACGTACACTTCCATGTTCCTACCGATCTGTGCGTCAAATACTTTGTTCATCAGTCTTTGGTAGGTAGCTCCTGCGTTTTTGAGCCCGAAAGGCATTCTGACATAGCAGTAAGTACCTATCTCTGTGATGAATGCTGTTTTTTCCTCATCCTCGGGGTTCATTCGGATCTGATGATACCCGCTAAAGGCGTCGAGCAAGCTAAGCAGTCCGTACTCGGCAGTTGCGTCTACCAGCTGATCTATGGCCGGTAATGGATAGGAGTCTTTTGGACACGCATCGTTTAAGTTTCGGAAGTCGATGCACATTCGAAGCTTTTCACTGCCCTCCTTTGTGGCTATAACCACATTGCTGAGCCATTCGGGGTATTTTACTTCCCTTATTACCCCGGCCTCGATGAGGCGATTAACTTCGGCTTTGACGAAGGACCTTTTGTGAGCTGATAGATTCCGTTTTTTCTGCCGAACTGGTCTGACGTGTGGTTGCACTTTAAGATTGTGATGGATTATGCTGGGGTCAACCCCAGGCATATCCTTCGGCGAATAAGCAAATAGATCTTTGTTCATGCATAAAAAGGATACAAGCCTCTTTTTGTCCCCTTCGGCCAGTTTCTTTCCAACTCGGGTGTTTCGGCCGAGGATTAATTCTACATCTTCTGTTTCTATTTTTTCGAGGCTTTCCGTTTCTTCTGCCGTTGCCTTTTCGTCCATCAGGACCTTTTTTCCTTCTGTCGAAGTCTGTACCTGGATCTTGGTCGGGCTTTGCCTGGCCCTCGTGAAGACTTTTCTAACCTCGGCTTGATCAATGAAGATTTCAGCGTCTCCGTCTTCGATGGCGAAGGTGACCGTTAAGTACCTTACATCTGGCCGAATGTGAAAATTACCCTGAGTCTGCCTTCCCAGAATGGCGTTGTATGCTGACGGTACATCAATGACTATAAATCTTGTTCTGCCAGAGGCGATTAAGTTTTCTTTGCTTTTAGAGGAGACCCCTTTCAGCATCACGGGCAAGTCGATGTACCCAAGGACTAGGAGTTCAGATGGTCCGACGCCGAAGGTGGGGGAACTGACTGGGCTAAGGTCGCTTTTTGAGATATCTAATTTTCCCAGCAGATGAGAAAAAATGACGTCGGCGTTCGAGCCGTCATCGAGGAGTACTCTCTTGACGTCCCAGCTCCCTATTCTTGCCATGACAAGGAGGGGGTCGTCATGAGGGAATTTTATCACAGACCCATCCCTACGGGTGAGCCTTCGGGAGGTGCTCCTGTACTCCATGATGGAGACTTCTCTCATCTTCCTTTTTCTCTCGGTCGAGGGCATCCCTGTAGTGATGGTTTGGATGATCCCCGCCGAGGGTGGCAGACTTTTCCGGGGACTTCGGTCCCGTCGTCTATCTGAG